>JADBJO010000925.1:512147-514647 GCA_016801955.1 Conus betulinus
TGGCAGCCCTGATGATATGGCCCTCTGCGGTCGGCTGGGCTATAAACAACATTACCTTAACCTTACCTTTTTTCTCGGATTTCTGCTGCAAAAGTGGCATCTACCAGCAGTCTAGTATGACGAGTACGATTAAAGAACATGCACACTACGCAGGGACATAGTCACTGTTAAACTAGGCTTCTTTTTTCTCCCCAGTGTACATCCGGTCCTTCATTTATCCATATCCAGGTTTACGTTCACACGCCCACCCACCAAAGATGACGCTGAAGACTGGGATGACCATCAACGGAAAGTGGGGGAGGAAGAGAGGATTGTCTGTGACACTGTTCTCGTTCCACCAGAAAGACCACTATGTTGAATAGGCGCTGTGCTCAGGATCGAAATCAGGGGAGGTCATTCTGTGTTAAAATAGAACTCGCGTTCCGCGAGACTGACCTCCGCCGTTTTCACGGGGCAGTGTGCAGATTCCGCTGGTGGGCCCGCCAGAGTCTCTTTGGTCAAACAGTTAAAAATCAAAGAGGAGAGAAGAGAGAGGAGAGAGAACGAGGCAGAGGAGGGAAGAGAGGGAGAGGAGAGGAGAGATAGGGTCCGGAAGAGAGCAGAGAGAGAGAGGGAGAGAGCAGGACGAGAGGAGAGAGAGGGATGAGAGCAGGAGAGAGGAGAGAGAGGAGGATAGTGAGAAGAGAGAGAGAGAGAGGGGAGGGTGAGGAGAGAGGAGGGAGGAGGACGAAGAGAGAGAGAGGAGAGGGAGAGCGAGAGAGAGTGAGAGCAGGAGAGAAGCCAAAAGAGGCACCGAGCGGAGAGCAAAACAACAAAAAAAACAAAAAACAAAAAAAAGATTGATATGAAAACGATGTGTAGGTTATGCAGACAGTCAATATCCGATCGTTTATACGGGACGTGCGTTCAACGCAACTATTAGACACTCCAGAGCCTGTTGGCTAGACCCACAACAACTGACAGAAGATAACTCTATTCGCAGTGGAAAAGTCAGGAGGTATCTTCCACTGGGTTTTCCCTGTTCTGTCCCCGGACATGGTCCACTGAGATGCAGTGAAAATGGCATACATCCTATCATCAGGGTGCCCGCGATATTGAACCTGCAGCTTGTAGGTCTTTGTTGATCGACCACTAAGGGCAACCACTGGTCAGGACACGTACGTTTTTCCTCGGGTGGCCATCTCCTTTACCCATCAGTCGAGATGCAGAAGAATGGAGCTCAGGACTTCCAGCTTGAATGTGTGTTGAGGGGAGGGAGAGGAGAGGAGAGGGTTGGGGAGGGGAGTGGGCAGAGGGAAAAAAGGAGGAGAAGCTAGGGTGGCGCATGCAGAGACTCTGAGCAAATGTACACAGTAACAAACTCTTGAAGAATATTGGTAGTAGTACCTTCTTCAATTGTGTTCTGTGCGTGAACGGTGGCAAGATGGAAAGTAGAGAGAAGAGAGAGAGACGAGAGGGAGAGTGCAGCGAGAGAGAGAGGAGAGGAGAGGGAGAGATGGAGAGAGGGGGGGAAGAAGACCTAAGGGTATACCCCTGGCGTCAAGCTCGGTAAATGAATATTGACACTGTGGCAATGCAAGGCAAACAGACATGTATACATTGCATACGATTCCTGTTAAATGTTTGTAATACGCTTTTTTTATGTCTCTCTGATACCCCTGCTTTTCTTCTTTTCTTTGCTCCTTCTTCTTTGTTGTTATCTCGTATTTACATCCACAGTTGTCGCATAGGAATGATGTGAGCCAATGTCCATCAAAGGCGATCGCGGTTCATCTTTGGCGGGGGATGCATATATGCGCCCTTTCAGTTCGACCATACAGCCCAGCCCGCACACCCGCCCCCCCGGACAACTTTCTCATGGAGATCGTATAGTGCTTAGGCCATTCATAACTTTGAAACATGCAGCCACAACATTTATTGAAGATCTTACGACTTTACCTCATACAGACACATATCATTGAAGATGCTCATCCATGACTTTTAAACATAACAGACACATTGAACTTCCATCTGATGACTTTGAACATCTATAGACATATTTATTGAAGATCTGACTGACTTTAAAACATACGACACATCTATTGAAGATCTGCATGACTTTAAACCTACAGACAACATTTATTGAAGATCTCACGACTCTAAACATGCAGACACATTTATTACTAATATCTAGACACTTTAACCGCAGACATCTCTGAAGAGTAATGCACATTGAAAAAGAAAGACTGCTAGATCTATAAAATCAAATACGTTAACTAAGTTACTTCCAGAGAAGTTTATCTAAGAAGTTTGAGCAACAGATACGTCTGAAGGACTTTCTTAAAACGTTCCTCAAGGAGGTTTTACCAGCTGAATTCCTACATTCTAACGTTAAAGCACTAATCTACATTATTTTTTGAATATAAGGATTGATATAGTTTTAGAGTACGTTGATACCAAAATGACATTTATTCTTCATGAGCTAAATGCCTTAGATCCATGTTATATATATATATGATTA
>JADBJO010000925.1:519647-522147 GCA_016801955.1 Conus betulinus
ATTAACAAAGCTCTGCTGTTTTTGATGCTAGAGTCTAAAATCATCGACACCATGAAAAGACCTAAATAAAATAACTAACTTATTTTGTGTGGAAGCACATTTCTCTCTCTCTCTCTCTCTCTCCTCTCTCTCTCCTCTCTCTCTGTGTGTGTGTGTGTGTGTGTGTGTGTGTGTGTGTGTGTGTGCGTGTTGCTGGAAACAATGTGGAGGGAATGACAGGCTTAGGAGATGGGGGATACAGGGGTGGACGTGGAGGAGATGGATGTGTATGGGGGATGGGGATCGGGGGCAAATGTGGCTCTGAGAGGCTGTTGGCATTTCATGTAGTGACTCATGAATGCTTACAGGTTGCACACACCTTTTTCACAATCCTTCACAATGAACTGGGGACATGCCATCTCTCTCTCTCTCTCTCTCTCCTCTCTCTCTCTCTCTCTCTCTCTCTCTCTCTCTCTCTCTCTGGCGCGCGCGCGCGTATGTTCGCTCTTTTTCTCTCGCCCTATCCTATGAATTAAATTCTATCTAGTCCCATCATTAAAAAAAAATTACAATCCATTTATAATCAAAGAAAAAAAAAGAACTAGAAGTGCCTCTATGAGATTCTCATCATTAAAGAAAAAAGTATGATTCTTACGTTTTCTTTTATTACACACATTTTCCACACTCCGAAGAGAGGACAGGTCAATCTTGCAGAGAGCTGAGGGTCCTGTCCTGTAGGAGATGCTGTGACCGGGGTTCTGTCACTGACATAGCAAGAGTCCCCCCCCCCCCCCCCCCCCCCCCCCCCACTCTGTTGGCTGATTGCCGTGAGCGGTTTGACAGCTTGAAGCTTGCATGACCATAGTCCTGCAAACTGGGTCTGACCACCTTCTGTGCAAGACAGGGACGCGCTGTGCAGTGTCTCCTCTGATGGGGTGCCTCGTGACAGTCCTGATCTTGATTGCTCCCTTCAGACTGCCTGTACTGTCGCTGTGACAGAGTGAAGCAGGGTGTGGGTGTATATGAAGTAGCTGGCTTGAACGATATAGGAACAACGCCCAGGAAAGGGCATATTCACACGCTCACAAACGCAAGAGAACCGAATTCGTCACAGACTGAAAAACGAAAAACAAACAAACAAATAAGCGAACACGAGGAAATAGGAGATTTATTAATACCAAAAAACAAGATTTCTTTGATTTTTTTTTTTAAAGATTTTTTTTTTTTTGCCCGCACACAATCTGCCTGTTCCCCTTCCCCAGCTCCCCTACCCTACCCTCCCCTCTCCCCCTCCCCCTTTCCCAAGCCTCCCTGTCCCTTGCCATTAAAACTCCCACCCATCCACCTCCTCTTTTTTCCCCAAACATGATTATCTTGAATGACGGACGATTATCTGAATTCTCTCTCTCTCTCTCTCTCCTCTCTCTCTCTCTCTCTCTCTCTCTCTCTCTCTCTCTCTCTCTCTCTCTCAGTCGCCTCTCTCTCTCTCTCTCCTCTCTCTCAAGTGATTTATTCCATACCCTACACATTTTCCCACTCCCCTCATTCCTCTCGTTCTGCAGATTTATAGTACCATTTAGTGCCATTTCTTTCCCTCTCCTAAACCCCCCCCCCCCCCCCCTTCAACCTTCCCTTCACCCCCTCCCTTTTTCCTTTTCCCCCACCCCTTTCTTCCCTGCCCTCTTTCTCTAACCAGTGAGTTTCTAGGGTTCTGCAATAAGTTATCTCATTTTTCTTTCCCCATGTCCTCGTGAATGAAGTCCATGACAAACAAGATTAAAAATCCCACATTTGTATGGCTAGAGAAGCGCTGTAAGAGCTTCACCGTCAGTGGAGATGTGGCTCAGTGAAGACCGTCACTGCTTTTCTGGTGACTTAATGTTCCCTGAAGTGAATCACGTACTCGTTGACTGCTACGTAGAAGAGAGGCTTCTTCACATCAAAATCCGACCCCAAAGTGGTTCGAACTCAGGAGCCGAAAGGTCTGAGCATTTGTGTGCAGACCCAAATGTGTATATAAAAAAAGAGTTCCAGAAAATAAGAGTTTCAACGAAGGAAACGTCTGAAATCTGCCACTCTGTGGATGAAACTCTCAAAGAACTAAACCTATCAATCAAACGAGAAGCTTTTAGGCCTCTCGGGAGAGTTCAGAACCTCAGCCAACATCGATCGGCAGGGGAAATAATGACAGGTAAGGATTGAAAGAGTTGCTTCCCATGTACGATATATAACAGGGTATGAAACATTTTTTTTTTAATTACGTTTTTTTATCATTCCAGGCGTTTGAAATTTCGAGAAAATACATTGCTTAAATGACAGTAATCAGTTCGTAAGCACCATCTTTGTAAGTGTCCATGGCTCCGTGGAAAACTTGAGTTGCTGAACGAATCTAGGATCTGCTGGTTGATACGGATCCAATCACAGATCTCTGCCAGAACTGAGCGTCATTGTCCCTGGGTTACATTCCGTTCCTCCGCCAACTTTGGATAAAATCGGTTCGGTGGATTTTGCGAAATCCTGC
>JADBJO010000926.1:0-55000 GCA_016801955.1 Conus betulinus
TCGCGCGCGCCTCAAATCTTTCAATTCATCTGTCTGTCTTTGTCTCTTGTTTGCGTCTGTATTTGTTTTTGTTAGTATTATTTTCATTGTCTGTCTGTGTCTCTGTTTGACGGTATCCCTCTGTTTGCCCCTGTATCTGCCTGGCTGCCTGCCTTGTGTGCCTGCGTGCGTGCTGTGCGTGCGTGCGTGCCTGCCTGCCTGCCTGCCTGCCTGCCTGCCTGCTGCCTGCCTGCCTGCCTGCCTGCCTGTCTCTCGTTCTCTCTCTCTCTCTCTCTCTCTCTCTCTCTCTCTCTCTCTCTCTCTCTCTCTCTATCTCTCTCTCTCTCTTTGTGTATCGCGCGCGCTTGTCCGCGCGTGGAATTTGACAGCATGCTTGACTTTTTTTTGCAAGATGGAAAATGGGGAAAGAGGAGGAATGCATATGCATTGGAATTGCGAGACGGCTATTTTGCGGCTGCAGCAATATATTTCTCATGAGACTACAACTGAAAAGGGGCTAGGTGACAAGCAGAATATGAATGTTCTGTCTCAGTGGGGTCTGCTAATGTCTCGGCTGGAATTTTGCTGATGTCTGCTAAAAGATTTGGTGGCTGAATTAAAGAAAAAAAACACACTGAACAAATACAAGCACACGTACGTACGTCTTTACGCGCACACACACAGCTTGCACGTGATTAATCTCTTTATCTTCGTAGCATTTTTTTTGGATTGGATCGTACAGCATTGGTATACTGAGCATATCATACAATACCAATAAATGACCATACGATACAAACACAATACCGTACAACATCATGCTGCATGATGGTATACACATCATAGCATAATCAGTACTAAACTATACCACACACTACTACAAAAGACAGCAGCAGCATAGAAGAGCGTAGCATCTATACCATAGCACACTATGCTAGATCACACCATACCAGATCATGCCCTACACACAAGAAAGAGAGAGAGAGAGAGAGATGAGGAGAGAGAGAGAGAGGGAGGAGGAGATAGGAGGAGGGAGAGACGGAGACAGGAGAGAGAGAGGAGAGAGAAGGATAGGACAAGACCGAACAAAGGAAGGGGGGGGGGGGGGGGGGGGGGGATAAGAGAAAGAAAGAAAAAAGACAAGACGGGATACAACAAGTCAGACAAGAGAGGAAGGGCAGCAGGACAAAGTAAGTAAGACGAGAAAGATAGGGCAGGAGGGACAGGACAGGATAAGACAAATCAGAAGAACGTAAGATGATCGGTCAAGATATAAGACATGAGAAGATGAGAAGGAGCAGGACACGATGAAGCAAAACGTGACGCGACAAGAGAGGAAGGACATGACAAGATAAGACAAAGAGAGGAAGAACAGAACGAGGTAAGAGAGGACAGGATGGAATAAAAAACAAAGGTAGGACACAACAGACAGAAAGCAAAGCATGAAGAGGGAAGACAAAAAACCGGGACAGGACAAGTTGCGCAAAGAGAGGGAGGGACAGGACGATATAATACAAGACAGTAAAGACACGAAAAATTAAGACAAGAGAGAACAAGATATGACAAGAGAGTGCAGGACAAGGCAAAACAGGAGGAGATAGACAGAGAACAGGAGCAAGAAGAAGCGAAGGCAAGAAACGACAGACAAAACAGGACAAGATGAGAGAAGACAAAAACAGAATAGGACAAGTTACGCGAGAGAGGACGGGACGAGAAAGATATAAGATAACGCAAGACGGTATAGACCAAGACAAAATGAGACAGACAGAACCAGATAAGACAAGAGATGGACAGGACAAGATGTATGAGAGTAGACAGGACGTAACAGGACAGGTTAATTAAGACAGGACATGGAACAGTGTATGAAGAGAAGGCAACACAAGACATTTGAGACCAGGCAGTTCAGCATACGACAAAGCAAGAGAGGACACAGCTAGTCGGCTAAGGGCAGGAAGGAAAGATGGGGGCGGTAAAGGTCCGGCTAAGACAAGATGGGGACGCATCGGGTCAGGACAGGAGGGACAAGACGAGGCAGGACAGGACAGGATAAAAACAAACGTGGACGTACAAAGTCAAGGCAGGACAGACAAGACAGACCAGGATAGGACCGAAAGTGAACAGGCGAGAAGACAACAATCCAGCTGTAGTCAGGACAGGAAAGGGCCAGACAAGGATAGGGACAAGCCAGGACAGTGGAGTAGGTCAGGTCAGCTTTTGACAGGCTAACACCAGGCCAGACACAGTTACGGACACTTTTGGGGGACAATTTGTCAATACAAATGGCTACAGATGGGAGGGGGGGGAAAACCCCGCTGCGAAGATTCTGTCCACGGAAAAATCTTGTAAGCACAGCCCTCGGGTCATATCAAGCTAACTACGGCCCCAAAACAAATCAATACACGTCTCTCTATCTCTTACCTCCTCACAACCCCAGCCCCAAAACCTTCCTCCCCATCCGCTCCCTCCTCCCCATACCCATCCCTTTCCAAAACCGATGCTTGACTGCACCCAGATGAACGGCGGGAAGCACGTAAAAATTTAACATTATCAAGCTATCCCCCCAAATCCCCCCACCCCCCCCCCCCACCCCCCCCCGCCCCCCCCCCATTTAACCCCCACCCCACCCCCCCCCCTCCTCTTCATGCTGACTCAGACCATCTTTTGTACATACCGTATGTGCTCCGCTAGCACAGATTAAACGGGATTAAAGGAAGTAACAATAACAGCAATAGCAGCAAACAGCAGCAGCAACAAGAACAGCAGCAGCAGCAGCAGCAGCAGCAGCAGCAGCAGCAATAACAACACCAGGGCTCTGTACGAAAAATCGTATACGATATCATAGCGATATATATTTTTGTTTTGCCCGTTTGGATATTTTCCCAAAATTATGTCGGTAGCTGCAAATACCTTTACCTAGTGATGACGCGGCAGTGAATGCACAATCAGAGAGTGTCTGTCCAGTGACAGACGAAAAGAATGTATCGAGTGTCTGCCTACCTATCTATCTATCTGTTTGTCTGTCTGTCTGTCTCTCTGACTGTCTGTCTCTCTGTCTGTCTATGTGTCTGTCGGTCTGTTTATCTATCTTCTATCTGTCTACACACCACACACACACACACACACCACACACACACACAACACCCCACACACACCACACACACACAACACACCACACACACACACACACACACACACACACACACACACACCAGAGAGAGAGAAGAGAGAGAGAGAGAGAGAGAGAACTGAGGGAGAGAGGGAGATGATAGAGCGAGAGGGAGAAGAGCAGAGAGAGACGGGGAGAGTCGAGACGAGAGAGAGAGAGCGAGAAGTGAAAAGAGGAGGCACAACGAGCAATGTAACACAACAAAAATAATCCGATATTTTTTTGAGCATGTGCTCTTTATTTAAGGGAGGACAAGACTATTTGCAATATATCGAAAACGATATCTGAAATCCATATCGATGATGGTACACACCTCTAGTTTCACTCCCGATTTTACGGCTGGTGAAAAAGACGCTGTTGGCCTTAGCGATGGACACATCACTGTTTCATCAACGAAGAAAGAATTTTTTTTTTTCCTTTTTGCTTTAACACTGCTAAAAATGGCACCCCCCCCCCCCCCCCACCCCTCCCTACATTTGGCAGAGTTTTCAAGAATAACGCATTATATCTCGACAGAAAAAAAATAAAACAAACAGATAAACGAAAACGACTAGCAACAGAGTCCAGAGAGAAACGTATTGCTTAAATACATTTGCGCGGATACTAGGTGAGCAAAAGAGCATCCATAAGGGGTGGGTGGGGATTTTTTTTTGTGTTGAAAACGTCAGTGACTGCCAGGTAACAAAACCGAGCTAGAAACCTGCCACAGCCACCAACTAGTTGGAATGGAATCCGAATCAGAGTTTGATTCACGTGACCCTGGCGGCTGGAGTCTGCGCTCTCCCAAGCCCATTTCCAGTCGTTTTACAACCAAATTCCATGGCCCCCCTCTCCCCTTCTTTCCACCTATACTTTCCCCACCCATCTATGTACCCCAATACCCATCCCGGACTCCTGCGAGTCTCTTCTTCTCCCCCCCCCCCCCCCCCCCCCCTGTTCCTAAACCTCACCCTGTCCTCAACGTTCATTTGCTATCGCCACCCACGATGCAGATACAGTGCATGCATATTAATGCTGGCCACGCGCTGAGGCATACCTCCGAGCCCGAGGAGTGGCCGACCCCTACCCTGTGTGTGTGAAGTGGCAAGCACGGGCACAGCCACACAGTGTTTGCTCTGCAGGGGCAGAGGTTGGAGGGCCTGCACACGAGCGGCGAGGGAGGGGGGGGGGTATCATATATATATCGTCAACGAGTCACATGGGCAGCAGCAACGATCACCCCTGAGCTCTCAGCTTTGAATATATGTATGTATGTATGAGTACACACACACACATGCACGCACGCACGCATGCAAACACCCACCCAAACACCCACACACCCCATCCACACACACACACCCGCAGACACCACACACACACACACACACACACACACACACACACTCTCTCTCTCTCTCTCTCTCTCTCTCTCTTCATGCATATATATATGTGGGTTTGTGGGTGAGAGAGAGAGAGAGAGAGAGTGTGATGTGTGAGTGTGTGTGTGTTGTGTGTGTGTGTGGAGAGAGAGAGAGAGAGAGAGAGAGAGAGCGAGAGAGAGAGAGTCGAGAGAGAGAGAGTGAGGAGCTGTGTACCTCTGTACCTTCACCCCTCCCATCACATCCCTAGCCCCCCCCTACCCCCTCTCACCGTCACACCCAGACTTCCCTTTCCCTAGCAGCCTCTTAGCTCATCTCCGGTCGGATTCCCCTTCCCTAAAGCAAAACTTTCCACTGCAAACACTCTCTCTCTCTCTCTCTCTCTCTCTCTCTGTGTGTGTGTGTGTGTGTGTGTGTGTGTGTGTGTGTATGTGTTGTGTGTGTGTGTGCGTGTAAGTTGGGTGTGTATGAGCGAGAGCGCTTATGTTTGCGCGTACATTTCCGCGCTTGCGTGTGCGTTTGCGTATGTACATGCCTGCGTGCGTGAGTGTGTGTGTGTGTGGTGTGTGTGTGGTGTGTGTGTGTGAGTGCGACCGCACGCGCGCGCGTGTGTGTGTGTGTGAGTGTGTGTTGTGTGCGCGCGCGCGTCGTTCGTGCGTGCGTGCATGAGTGCATGTGTATATAAGTGTTGTTTCGTGTGTGCTTGCGTGCGCGTGCGTGCGTGCATGCGTGCGTGCGTGCGTGCGTGCGTGCATGCGTATGTGTGTGTGTGTGTGTGTTGTGTGTGTGTGTGTGTGTGTGTGTAAGATAGGATTCTGTAGTACAATTTGTCTTCGTTCATTTGACAAGAGAAAAAAAGAAACCCGCGTACTGCAAGAGCATTTTTTTGTTGAAAAATTTTTCGTGTTGTCCAAATGGAATTACAGGATAAACTGAATTTGTACTTGTGTGTTCATGGATGAGAGACGGAGGAGGGGGGGGGGGGGGGGGGGGAATGAGGTGTCAAGAGAGAGGTCACATGCACCCAAAGACGTGCGCGCACGCAGCTTTATGTGTGTTCCCCGAAGCCCACTTGAATGGAACAAAAACAAAACTCAGCCTGCAGACATGTCTTTGAAGTGGAGGGAAGACAGGAAGTATGGAGGGGGGTGGTGGAGGAGGAGGAAGGAGCGGGAAGGGATGCGTGACATCTCAAGGCTTTCAGAACACTGGCCATTGTCTTGTGTTGCCAGATCTTTCCCTTTTGTGAGCAGATCTGTGTTGGGATTGTTCCGGGGGGCCAAAGAGCCAATAACTCCTGATCCGTTTTACCGTCGGGCTCGATGGGCGGAGGCAGAAGATGACTGCATTATGACAGCCTTCCGGGCTCCGGGGTTCGGGGTAACTTGATACACCATTTGTCGAGTTCCTTGTTAGAGAGAGAGAGAGAGAGAGAGAGAGAGAGAGAGAGGTGATTTATGTCATGCATCCAGTTTTATAAAAAAAATACTGAAAAAAGCATGAGAGGTCTTACTACTGAGAGAGAAAGAGAGAGAGAGAGAGGGGGGGGGGGGGGAGGGGGGGGGGCAAAATTCTTTATCTCCTTCACATTTTGATTCCTCCAAGTTAGTTTTGTTTCGTGCAAACGTAATTGATTCATCGCCAAATTGTTTTCTCATGTCCTGTTCAGACTTCCTTTTGCAAAGCGAAGTGTCCTTGCTTTGTGTTGACATGATCACGTATCAAATTCAAAAACTTTTCAGAGAAGGAAGAAAGCCCAAACACGTATTTCAAGATTTCAGGTTTACCACCATGAGATTTCCAGACGACAAATACGTACGTCACACGTAATATTCCAAGAACTTGCTTAAGTTCGACAGACATGTTATTCTCGTTTGAAGTGGCATTTCAGGAAAAAAAAAAAAAAAAAAAAATCAGGTGCTGAAATATTACATTGTGATTCGCCGAAAGAAAGAGACACAAGATTTAATCAAAGTTCTATATACAAAAAAAAACACCCTATCTTTCAAACACAGCCATGCCATTCCTCTCTTGACAGAAAATGAATCAGCTCATTACAAACAAAAGAATGGACGACTGTGGCCCAACATAGAACAAATTTCACAGAGGGAGGATGGAACACTCGTTACTTTGATGACAAATGTGAAGAGAAATGTACTAAACTCTAATCTGACGACGTATATGAAGGAGGATTAACAGTATGATTTTTGACGATAGATGTGAAAGAAGATTATTATTTTTTTTTTTGACGAGATATGGAAAGGAGATAAAAATGTCTACTTCGACCTTGAGGCTGAAAGAGGAGTAACAACACTGTTGCTGACGATACGACTTAGCGGAAAATCTTGGTCCTCTTTGTTCTTCTTCTCTCACTTTCAGGCTCCCTCCATTCTCTCCTCCTGGTTCCTTTCTATTCATCTTCCTTTTTTCATTATCCACTATCCCCCACTCTCCTTCTACATTCGTCTTTTTGAAGGACATGTCTTTCTCTTGTTGTTGTTGTTGTTGTTGTTGTTGTTCTTCTTCTTCTTCTTCTTCTTCTTCTTCTTCTTCTTCTTCTTCTTCTTCTTCTTCTTCTTCTTCTTCTTCCCTCACTGCCTCTTAATTTCTCGTTTTGAACTTCTGTTTGATAGGTGTCTCTGTTCTTCTTGTTAGGTGTCTCTTTCTTCTTGGTAGGTGTCTCTCTTCTTCTTGACAGGTGTCTCTCTTCTCCTTGATAGGTATCTCTATTCTCCTTGATAGGTGCCTCTCTTCTTGATAGGTGTCTCTCTTTTTCTTGATAAGTGTTTCTCTTCTGCTGACACGTGTCTCTCTTGTTCTTGATAGGTGATTCTCTTCCGCTGATATGTCTCACTTCTTCTTGGTAGGCGTCTCTCTTCTGCTGATATGTGTCTTTCTTCTTCTTGATAGGTGTCTCTCTTCTGCTGACGCGTATCTCTCTTCTTCTTGATAGGTGTCTTTCTTCTGCTGCTATGTGTCTCTCTTCTTCTTGATAGGTGTCTCTCTTCTTCTTGATAGGTGTCTTTCTTCGCCTTCTTGATAGGCGTTCTTATTCTTGACGGGCATCTTCTTCACGATTAGTATCTTTCTTCATCTCCTTGATAAGTGTCTTTCTTCTCTTTTTTTATGGGGGGTGACGAGGGTGGGGTGGGGTGAGGGAGTGTGCTTCTTCTTCTTTTTTACAGGGGTGGGGGGGGGGGGTGGGGTGAAGGAATGTGCTTCTTCTGTTTGGTAGGTGTCTTTCGTCTGAATTTGAACTCTGCCTTTCTTCGTATTCTTTCGTTCTTTACTTCTCCCTCACATCTCGTCTCCTGGTTCTCTCCTCCTTCTTAATGAATGTGTTCTTTCATGTCTTTATTCTTTACCCCCCCCCCCCCCCCCCCCCTCAAGACATTGCAGTTTCCTACACCAGCCCTTCATCCTGCCCGGACTGGCAGTATGTGCCTCTGCCAGGCGATACATATTTCTACATGACTTGTCAATGGAACAGAATTACGGCCAGATGTGCTGTGTCCAGACACTCGGTCCCTGACTTAATCGAATTGATGCGCCAGCCGGCTGGCATCTCTCTCTCTCTCTCTCTCTCTCTCTCTCTCTCTCTCTCGGCTCTCTCTCTCTCTCTCTCTCTCTCTCTCTCTCTCCCTCTCTCTCTCTGTCAATGTCTTATTGCACTGTCTATGTCAGGTGAGAGGCTCACCACTGCTATTCACCATCATGTAACCCAGTGCTGCATGCATCGTAACTGGAAAACCCATCCAGGAGAGGGATGGGCCCCACAAGCCTGGACATGCCCAAGACCCGTTGCATGATTAAAAAAAAGGGAAACAAAAGAGAAAAAAAATCACTGGGCAGGTGGCAAGATCTAACGAATTTGCTAAAACAACCTACCAGGGAACTGTTGAAGAAGGGAGATGGAGGGGGAAGACGCAGGAAAAAACGGTGGACTGACAGCCGTGCAGAGTGGACACGGAAACCATCTGCACGGACCCAGACCTTGGCACACAACCGACAGAGCGGGAGGAACGTGGTGAACAGTTCTTCTGTGCGGCGCCTCAGGGACTATTCGTGGAGGTTAGCCCAAAAGAAGAAAGACTGGGAAGGCTCAGTGACGCCCGTAGCACCAATGAAGAAAAAAGATCACTCGAAGGTGCAAGTGGGACCAAGAGAAGCCCTGTCCTCAACTGCCGAACAAACCAGCTGGGGAGCAATCCTGCACCCCCTTAGAAGCCTGCGCTGTGCATGTGTTCATATAGGGTGCAGACCAGCACAGAGCATTCCATTAAGATGTCAAGAGACATAATTGCTCGCGGCAGATGCCATTGTATAATGGCCACTGGATGTGGCATGACAAAACATCCACGGGAGTGTTCCCATGAGTGTACCAGCCCCGTATTTCATGAGTGCAGAGCCCACCGTCGAAACGCGCCACCGTCAAGCAACTGCCGTGTGCGTCCCGCAGCCTCACTCGTCGCTGTTCTGTTGACAGGTGAAGACAGTACATCTTCAGACATGGCCAAACTTTCGCCATGAGGCTTTATGAGCCGTCTGAAGAGAATCCCGAGTTACAGTCCTTCCCGCTGTCAACAGGACTTTCCCAGCGGTCAATGGGTCTTTCCTCACCGTAACTGGGCCTTTTCCCCAGCGTCGGCCAAAAGGTAGACAAGAAAGAAAAAATTCACCGAAGGTGCAAGTAGCAACAATGTAATCTAGTACTGCTATCGCGTAGACTGTGTGACTCACATGAAACGATTACTGCGTCATATATTTTGTCTCCCCAGCAGATTTCTGTGACAGCCGCATGGACTGTTCTCTGTCTCCGGGAGGGGCATTTTGCCATAGTCCAGCACTACCAAATTCTTTTTTTCGATCTCATTCCCCCCCCCCCTCCCGCAGAATTTTGAACACGAGGAACTTACTTGCCGCCATGGGTTCTTATACTGCACATTAACTGTCTTGTCCGAAAGTACTGGTACTGGTACACTCTAGCCCGCAGAGTATACGTAATGAACTTTTGTAACTAAACGATCAGTCAGATAACCCACTCTGTCTTCCTTTCGATCCCAGACATACCCATTCCCTCCCAATTACCATTCGTCCACCCCCCCCCCGCCCCCCCCCCGCCCCTCCTCCCAAACGGCGTTCCCCAGACCCTCATTTCCATGAAAACCGTCAAATCTTTTTCACCTTGATGGCCGGCCTTTGGGCGATCCGGGGTTCCGGGTGAAGTGATTTTTGATTGGAGGGACAATCATAGCTTCCCATCATGCCACGGGCTGGATGACGTACCGATCATGAAGGGAGGTGGATGGTGTGGTCGGGGTGGGTGTAGAAGACCGTCCATCGTTAATTGTGGTAGGTGGCTGCCTTCCTCTCTGCTCTGTCTCGGCCTGCTGGGTCTCCTCGGCACAGTACTGTGTTGACTGAGTTATACTACAGCCTCTTTCAGTAGGGGATTTATGCTTTAAAATAGGATCCTAGTCTTTTTCTTCCTACATACCTTTTTTTTAAAAGCTTAATATCGATATAATCCAAAACGCACGCGCGCGCACGCACGCACACACGCACACACACAACACACACGTTGTGATTATTATAATTTGGGATTTCTCTCTTTTTTTTTTTTTTTTTTTTTAATGCCGAAAGAATTCTGCAATAACAACAAAAAAGAACAAAAACAATGACGTCTGTGTACCTGTACGTCATTTGCATTACGTCGAAAATGTTATATGCGTCATGGCTTTCTTGTCTTTCTCCGGGTCCTCAAGTAACTAGCACCCTCCTCCCCCCTTCCTCTGTGGTGTGTGTGTGTGTGTGTGTGTTCTCTCTCTCTCTCTTTTTTTTTTTTTTTTTTTCTTAAGATGGCACTGCCATTTAATATAGACAAGTCATCTAAAGTAACATCCACACCAACAAAGGTAGCATTGTTGGTAAAAATCTCCGGGAAAAGAGACCAGCCTAAAATATCAAGAGCGGACATTTCTTAATAATACGTCATCTCCAACTCCTTTTCCCGTGATTTTGAAAGACCTGGGTTCTGGTTTTTTAAAGCTTCAGTATCTGAGATACAACTTCAAGCAGGCATTTATAGGCTCAGTTGGTGAGGTGAAAGCAGTTCGTCGTCTTCGATCTGGAGAGTACTTCGTCGAATGTGCTTCAAAAAAGCAACAAAAATCAGCTTCTGTCTACTTCTAATTTAGCAGGGATGACATTAGCTGCCGCATACCATCTGTTAAAAACCTTCGGCGTTGTATTTGAAAATCTGAAAGAAGACGATCTGAAACAATGTTCGTGTGTAATGAATGTTGACAAAATACAAACAAGGAAGAAAAAACAGCACACTCCTCAAAATAACCTTTAACCTTCCTCGTCTTCCTGATAAATTGCAAATCGATGGCAAATCGTACTCTGTGCACCCATATAGGCCTCCCATCCGACAGTGCACGATATGTCAGAGACTGGACCACACCAGGAAGCAGTGCAGGGCGAAGCAGGGGAAGTGCAGCAGGTGTGGGGAGAGCTCACATTCAAGGAGAGATGCAAGGCAGAGTGTCCACAATGCGCGAACTGCAAAGGGCAGCACTCTGCTGCTTACAGACACTGCCCAGCAAAGAGTGTGGTCAAGGCCGCAGCCACCCTCAGATCCAAACAATGCATGCCCTTTTGTGACGCCATGGCAGCAGTAAAAAAGGCGGATGCTAAGCGTGAGTCAGCAAAGAACACCAAATCACATACGAACCCTCAGTCAACTCCCTCATCCTGCTCTAGCGCGAAGAATTTGTATGCTGATGCTGTCAAGTTTGGCCGTACTCCCCCCTCATTCTCTTCTTTTCTGTCAAACTGTTGTCTTTCCCTGCTACTTCCGTTCTTCGACAAGAAGAAGGACCCGTCAAATGTGTTTCAAAATTTGCTCTCAATCTACTCAACCTCTCTCCATCATGCGTCATCTTTCCTATCCAGCGTGAAAAGATCGGCTGCCTGAAACATTTTGGAAACATTCATGTCCTCTTTCTCTTCATCTCCTGCTCAACTTCTGCTGTTCCTGAGGAGATGTCTACACCTCTACTGCCCCTGAGAAGACGACCACACCTCCTGATACCCCTGAGGAGACGGCTACACACCACTTGCTATTATTGAGGAGACATTTCCACCTTCAGCCAACCGTAAGGTGACGTCTCTTCCCTTCTGCTGCTTCTAAGAGGACGACTCATCCTCTGCTGGCCGCGGAGGAGGCTCTACTACTCCTGCTGGCTCCGAGGAGACCTCTCCCTCCCTCCTACAGGCCTTGGGGAGACTCTCCCTCCTCCTGCTGGTGCTGATGAGTCTCCTCTCATTTCCTACTGGCCTTGAGGAGACACTCCTCCTCCTGCGGGTCCTGAGGAGACACCTCCTCTGCTGCTGACCCTTGAGGAGACTCCCCCTTCTGCTGGCCCTGAGGAAACTCTCCCTCTTCCTTGCTGACCTTGAGGAGACTCCCACTTCTCCTGCTGACCCTGAGGAAACTCTCCCTCGTCCTGCTGGCCATGAGGAGACCCCCTTTTCTGTTGGCCCTGAGGAATCACCTCCTCCTGCTAGCCCTTCAGGAGACACCTCCAGTTGGCCGGAGGTGACGACTCCTCCTGGTGTTGGCTTGAGGCGTCCACTTCTTCTCCTCCCGGCCCTGACGTGACGTCTCCACCTACTGCTGACCCTGCGGTGACTTCATCTCTTCATACCTGTCCTGAGGAGATGATTCCTCCTGTAAGCCCTGAGGTGACCTCTTCACATTCTGACCAACTCTGATGTGACGACTTCACTTCCGGCTAGCGCGATGTCGCGCAGTCTTCACTCTGGCTAGCCTTTATACGTTACATCACACAGATAACAATCCTGTTATCATTTATTCATACTAATGTCTTTTTCTTTCAGTAAATGTCAGGAGTAATTTTGATGGAAGAGCTTTCAATTTGAATTGACATTCCAATACTGAACTGTCTTTCATTATCAGAATATATGATGAAACTGATACAACATTTGTCCATCAAATCAGTTAAAGTTTTATTACTGCAATCTTTAAACGTAAGTAAAAAAAAATTACCCTATATTCCCGAATTTTCCATTACCCACCTGTGTACAATCAAGATCAGTCTGGTAAGATCAACACAGCAATATATATTCATCGGAAATATTGATTACCATCCTATGAAATCTCCAGTGCCTTTGAACATCCCTCACTTAAACTCTTCCGCTGCTAGTGGTAAATTTCAGCACAGCAACCTAGTTTTGTTAAATTGTTTCCGTCTATCTTCCAAAAGTCCAGATAATGATAATACAGAATGGTTGCGAAACTTACCTAATAAGGAAAAATGGCTCATAGGAGGTGATTTTAATGCGCATTCAGCTCTCTGGGACGATGGTTGTAAAAGAACCCAAACCTCCGATTTTGTCGAAAATGTTGTGGATTCAAATTTGTACTTACTGAACAATGGTGACATCACAAGAATCAGATATAGATATCATAAACATCAGCCATTGACATCTCCTTCATTTCCCCTGAACTTAGGCTCCAGACTGTACGTGGGAAACTTCTCCTGATACAATAGGTAGTGATCATTTTCCTATACATATAAATTAAACGAAAAGTGGATCCTGTTAATTCAATACAAGATAAAATCAGGAATATAATTACAATCGAGCAGACTGGGATAAATTTACAATCAATTTTAACATTTTTTACTGACATTCCTCAACATGAACACGTGGATCTTATGTATGATCATTTCACAAGATCTGTACTTCACGCGGCGGATGATTCTTCTATTCCCAAATGTTCATGTGTTACTACATCTAAATATGCAGGGAACTTGTGGTGGACAGACGAGGTGTGAAAGAGCAAAACAAGAAAAGATTTTCTAAGTATAAATCTATCTCTATGCAGTAGATCTCCATCTAAACTCAGAGATTCAAAAGGTGGCTACTAAATCAGCATATATAACAAAATATTAGCCAAAGCAAAGTGTGAATATTGGTCAAGCTTTTGTGAGGAAGAGGTAAGTTCAGTTCTCTTCAGATAGGAGTAAAATATGGAAGAAAATTCGATATATGAGCACGGGGTTTTCACTCCTAATGCAAGAAGTAACATTTGAAGATAATAAATTTCCAACAGCTTATCAAAAAGCGGAAAAAAAAGTTTGCTGATATCTTTCATGTAAACAGCAGGACTAGAAGGGTCTTTCAAGAAAATGTAAGTCTTACAGACAGGACCCAGGAAGCTAAAATAGAAATTAAAGATCCAGAATCTAACGATGATTTATACTTCAACTCTCCTATTACGTTTTTGGAACTAAAAGAAGGAATCTCAACCCTAGTAATTAAAAGAACAGCTGTTGGCCGTGACGGGAATTCCAATTTCCAATGAAATGCTGAAACATTACCAGATAATTGGGTGCAGTAATCTTCATAAATTATGGAAATGCTGGAGTGAAGGTAAATTACCAGCGTGTGGAAACATTCAATCTAGTTCCCATACTTGAAAAAAAATGGCAACCCTGTAAGAGATGTCAACAGTTACAGGCCAATCTCTCTTACTTCACACACATTGTAAATTAATGGAAAAGATAGTAACTGCTCGCCTAATTCATCGAAAAATTGGTAATAAAAAACAATGTTATTCCAGTCCATCAAGCTGGTTTTAGGTCGGGAAGATCTACAACGGATCACTTGGTAAAAGTTTTCTACCAAATATAAAACGCCAATTTGCTCGTAGGCAAAATGTTGCTGGCAACATTTTTTGACATTAAACGAGCCTACGAATCAAGTGTGGCAACGCTCAATTGTTATTTAAACTGTAAAAGAGACCAGGGGTTATTGGGGGAGGACATGTTTTCGTTTGTAAAAAGATTTTTCTTTCCTGTGAAACTATTGAAAACAAGAGTTTGAAAATGCCTATTCTTCCCAGAGAGAGATTTACACTATGGATGGGAGTTCCCCCAGGATCCATCATTGCTCCTCTATCTTTTTTTCAGTATTATGCATACGATTTCAGATCTTTCTAAGAAGATATCAAAGAATGTTGGGATTGAGTCCATATGCTGATGACATTTGTTGTGTGGTTGGATGCAAAAATTGAAGTCTATTTCAAACAGGAAAAACTGAAACAATTCAGATCTGTTATCAGTCTGAAATTAGATAGAGATAGAGTGCTTTTCTTTATAGAGAATGGTTTTATCTTTATCTGTTGAAAAAAAAACTCACATGATGGTATTTAGTGCTGGTGGAACCCTCCCAGAAGATTACCTAGTTTCTTTATTGACGGAGCTGGAGTTACAATTCAAAGACATAACAAAGTTCTTCTTAGGTGTCTATTTTAATCGAAAACTTATCATGGAAATTTCACATTGAAAAACAGTTCTATCAAAGCTCAAAAAAAAAAGCCTTAAATTTGCTTAAAATTATAAGCAGACA
The DNA here is from genome assembly GCA_016801955.1 of Conus betulinus. Taxonomy (NCBI): domain Eukaryota; kingdom Metazoa; phylum Mollusca; class Gastropoda; order Neogastropoda; family Conidae; genus Conus; species Conus betulinus. The sequence goes on from JADBJO010000926.1 coordinate 14,941, forward strand.
AATTGGGCTAAAGACACAACAATAGCTGGACTCTTCTTCAACACTCGTTGGTTATGAATCAAAGGCGACTTACGGCCAGTGAAGGTTATTTTTTATTTTTCTGCTCCTAAATATCTTATGAAGAAAATACAAATTATTGACGCTAAAGCATATAAATTAGCTTGGGAGTTCCTGTCCACACTCCCGACTATTGCTACGGTATGGGGAGGTTGGTGTTCTGTCTTCTGACGATTGAACGATTATCGAGAACTGTCTTTCCCGCTAAGTACATTATAAGAAGCACGTGCTGTTTTTGCAAAAATGGTCAACGTGAATGAAAACGTAACTTAGAATCAGATCTTCACTATTTCCAAAAAGAGCACAGGGCCATAAAAATCTTTGACAACAATAGGCATTACTATATCAGATATTCACAGTAGATTAGATCTGAAAACAAAGTAATAGGTTCAGCGAAGGTTCGAATTACACTGTCTCCAATTCCTCCAGGGAACTGAACAGCAGATTTTGACTCTCCAATGACTATGGTAAAAAAAGGTGATAACCCGCATCTACTTGCTGCTTCTTTTCCCCGATCTCAGTTTCATTCAACATTATTCTAACATATTGAAGGTAATCATACCGATGTTTCTCTTATTGATACCTAATAGTGATAATATGTGTGCTGGTTGCTTTCGTAATAACTGGTCTAAAAGAAAGAAAATCGTATCCCTATGGTAGCTGAGGTTCATTCTTGTTTTTCAACGCGGAACTGGTAGCCATTTCATGGCAACTGCGATACTTGTTAATCTTCCTATGGTTATATTTCCAATACTTTTTTTGTGTTGACTCTAAGTCCTGTCTTATTCACACTGAAATCCATGAAAAAAAGTCCTAGAGACAGATATGAATCTTAGTAATTGAAATTAATCATCTCATTACATTTTTTCTAATACTTCAAAAGGGTCCAAGTGTGTAACATTTACTTGGGTTCCATCAGATATTGTGGTATATTTATGGAAAACAGATGATGTGGCGGGAGGACCGGAAAAACGCAGACAGAGTAGCTACGCTCTAGATGGAGTTGCTTTTTAGAGGAGGGTTGCAGGACAAAAGTATTCGTTGTGAAAACGTTGGATATTCCTTTTTCGTGCTGTTAAAGGAAAAGGAATGGTATAATCTTTAGAAAAGAAAAAGACACCAAAGCTAGTGTGCGGTTATTTATACTAAAACATCGGCAACACACTATTACAGATGTCTTTGTGAACGTTGTCCAAGGGAAATTCCGTTTGGGTTTTTAGTACTTTAGATTAAAGAAATTCATGAAAAGTAAAATCTGTTGACTACGCACAATGAATAGGGGGAAAAGACTTTGGACATTCATGTACTATATTAAACTGTCCCACTAGTGCTGGCAGGTACCTACCTTCCAATTTTCAGTTGCAAAGACTCCTACAATTGATGGATTTAAGACTTGATTTCAAATAAGTATTTTGGTCTGGATCAAAAATGTACTTTCGCAGGCCTATCAGCTAAATTGTATGAGATTGCGTATTTTTAAGCAAACATTGGTTTATGCTGTTCTGTTCACTGATTTTGTTATTTTCAAATTTATGTTTCAGTATGTTAATAATAATCATATCACTTGATGTCTCTCATTTGCAATATCACAATAGTCTAAACTAAAACAACGCATGTGAAAAGACGAAAAAATAACAAACAACATAACACAACAGCACTACACACAAACACACACAACACCACCCCAAACACACACAAAACCCACGCCACGCCCGCACCGAACGCACCTGGCACGCACGCCCGCCCACGCAACACACACACACATGGAGAGCGAGAGAGGGAGAGAGTGAGGAGGAGGAGGCGACGAGAGCGAGGAGAGGGATGAGGGAGAGAAGCGAGGAGAGAAGAAGGAGGAGGAGAGAATCGAGATGTGATGGGGAGAGAGAGGGGGAGGAGTGAGGGTGGAGGAGAGGAAGGCGAGATGAGAGACGAAGACGGGAGATGAGAGAGGAAGGGGATGACGAGTGGTAGTGAGGAGAGGAGAGGAGGTGGAGGAGGGGGAGAGAGCGGAGATGAGAGAGAAAGAGGTGGATTTAGTGGGGGAGTGGTGGGAGGGTTCCTCCAGCAGATTTCCAGCAGCATTATTACAATCCACTCTACACCAACCTCCAAATTCCTCCGGATCCGTTCCATAAAGGGGGAAAAATCCAGTGCTAGACAAAAGTTCATTCCGGGAGGATAGGAGGGAGAGGGTCGGGGAGTAAAAGGTAAACATGTAATGATGCTTCTACTGGTATGGAGAGGTTTTACCAAAGGGGAAGGCTTTTGTGGCGGCAGCGCCAGCAACTTTTTGCGCGAATGAAAAATGTAGGAGATTACTACCCTCACCCGTCCGACCAGTCGTAGTCGTGGGGGCAACCCGCGAAAACCAGACTAGTCAAAGTCAGTTTGTTTTGGGTCGGCCCAGGATTTGGTCAATATTGCCTCCATCTATATTGCCAGGGATACTCAGAGTTGTATGCCAGGGTGGCGGGGCGCGGTTGAAAGCCAATCACTTGACCAGACCTAGAAGACCTGGCAGAACTCTCAGCTAGGAACGGAAAGGACAGGAATGTAAAATCGTGGGGACAAAATACGGCTCAGTCTGGCAGCAGGTATTAGGCAAACCTAGTATATAGGTTGATGGCAGGAGAGAGAGAGGGAGTCATTTGCTGCGGTAAATCCTTGCAATAAGTGTATTCATGCGTCTAAAAACACCTATACGGAAATTATAAATGCAACAAAATAAGGATCTAGTGGGTCCACAGACTAACTGTGTTCTGATATACCGTTGAATACACCGATTTTTTTTTTAGCTAGCAGGGGGAGGGCGGGAGGGATGGGTTCAGATTTTGCGGCTATCTGCCATACTCATTCTGGTTGACGTTACTGTCGATTTATCCTTCACGTCGGTAGTCGTGATGAGTTCGTCGAAATAGTAGAAATCAGCACGTCTCATGGGACTGTTGGCGGGATGGATTAAGTGGGGTGCCCTCCGGAGACGAGGAACACTCACTCCCGCTGGTTCCGCGGCGGAAGCCATACGGCAGGGAGCGGGAAGGAAGGAAGCATTATTGCAGACAGCCAGGGGGCTGTGTAGGAGGTGTCGTGTATGTGGATAAGATCAGGGACCTGCCCGAAAATACACGGAAAAGAGAAGCGGTCTAACTGTGAGCGGGAGGCTGTTCTGACTCATCATGTTTGAACTCTAGGCTGATTGTTCCTGTTTAATCCGGTTGCCACGGCTGTGTGAGGCAAATCAAATCTGGTGTGGCAAGATGGGGGTGGGGGGGGTGGAGAGATCGGTCAATTGTGGGAGTGGGGCACTTAGAATAAGTGGTGGGGAAGGTGGACAGTGTGTGTGTGTGTGTGTGTGGGGGGGGGGGGGGGGGGGCGCGGGGGGGGGGGGGGGCGGGGGGGGGGGGGGGGGGGGAGGGGGGGAAAACGTGGCACAGAGCATGAGACATAAGCGATGGAAAAAAGACCCTTAGACCATTCTTATAGTTTATTGTCCTACCAAGGGACTGTATGCCTCACATAAATGTACATCTCAGTGTAACTGGCAGTCCATATGGTATATGGTATACAATACTAAAAAGAGGGGGAGAAGGAGGGTTAGGGAGAAGGCTGTTAGAAGGGAGTGGAGCGTTATGTTGCAGTGGATGAGTGAAGGGGTGGGCGGAGGGCCGGCCAGGTTGACACAGATTGTTCAGGGCTGAACCATCCCCGGGGGAAAGAAGAGATACGTTCCAGAGAAGAAACCAACAACAGGGTCCCTCAATTTTTGGTTCAGTGATTGTTAGATTTCAGGGTAAAAAAACTCCCTTCGGTGGATGTTTTACTTTCGCAACTGAACACGATTATGAAACCAGCCGTGTAATCTAATAAAACGAAAGAATTGACTTCGTAAGGCCGGGACGATGGGTGGGGATGGGTGTGGGGGCTGAGGAGGGAGGGAAAAAAACAAAAAAAAAAAAAAAACACAGGAACCTGCACAATCCGCGGGCCAGCGATGTGTGATGAGGCAACCACGGAACCTTGTTCAACTGTTTCAAGTCATGGGGTCACTGCCTTTAACCGTCTAACTTCCTCAAATTTTACAATCCTTCTTCTCCCAATCGATTACACCAACCCTGTCTAATCGGCTGTCTGAATCCTGACTCTCTGTTCTGCCCTCCCTCTGTCTTGTCTATGTCTGGTGTGCTCTATAGCCTCTCGCTTCCGCTCACTCTCGCTCCTCCTTCTCCCCCCCCCCCCCCCCCCCCCCCCCCCCCCACCCCCCCCCCACCCCCCCCCCCCCCCCCCACCCCCCCCCACCCCCCCCCCCCCCCCCCCCCACCCCCCCCCCCACCCCACCAACCCCCCACCCCCAACCCCCCCCCCCCCCCCCCCCCCCCCCCTCACCCACCACCCCCCCCCCCCCCCCCCCCCCCCCCCCCCCCCCCCCCCCCCCCCCATCCCACCCCACCCACCCCCCCCCCACCCCCCCCCTAGACCCCCCCCCACCCACCCACCCCCCCCCACCCCCCCCCCCCCCCCACCCCACCCCCCCCCCCCCCTACCCCCTCCCCCCCCCCCCCCCCCCCCCCCCCCACCCCCCCCCCCCCCCTCCCCCCCCCCCCACCCCCCCAACCCCCCACCCCCCCCACCCCCCCCCCACCCCCCCCCCCCCCCCCCCCCCCCCCCCCCCCCCCCCCCCCCCCCCCCCCCCCCCACCCATAGTCCAGCAAGGAAGAAAACGACCATTCCCCTATTATTAATGTCTCTGCATTACTGACGCTCAGTAACGATGGATTTCTGCAGCAGTTAGAATTTGTTCCTTGTCTTCTGTGCCATGAAAGATGGACAGTGTCCCCTGGAAACTCCATTAGGATCTTGCCCTCACCCTCGTTTTGGCTGCCACTGGAGAACCGTGCCAACACGCATTGCTATTGTTAGCACCATTTAGTAGAACATACCAAAAAAAATCCTCGCCCACCCCACCCCCACCCCACACCCCGGCGTCCTCCTTTCTGCTTCCCCACATTTCTGGCAGTGTCAGCCTCCGGGCCCCTCTCTTGCGCCCATAACCTTTCCCCCTCCCTCTCATTTTCAACAACCATACAACCCCGCCCCTCTCCTCCTCTCCGTGGTCATGTAGAGAAAAGGTGACGTTCTAGGAAGAAGAAGACGTAAAGCAGCAATCCTTAAAGTCTTGTTGTTACTGTTCCATGACATACAACAGAGCCGCAGCATATGGGGGCAACCCCCGCTCGCCCCAGTCCCTGCTTATTATGAGATGTTATCATCAGCTGGAATCACAACTTCTCTATATCTGACCTGACTGACACGAGAATGTGGGAAACTAATTTTAGACTATATCGTATTCTTAGTTTAAGGGGAAAACATTTTTGTGTCTGAACCATAATTTCTTTTGTTTATACAGTTGTTGTTGTTTATCCTTTCTCTCCTTAATTCGGCCCTAACATGGTCGCCACAGTCGGGCTAGGCTATCACCAGTATAACTTGACTTGCCTTGGAGTTGCTGCTGACAATTGCTGCCCTCTCGAGGTATGACGGCACCCAGGGAAAGACTTCAGCAGCTTGGACAATGAGGAGGGACCTTCCCTAAGGTCTAGTGTGGTCATCGTGGTGTTACTGTGGAATGCTTGCGTGTATGTATCTACTTTGTTTCCATTAAGTATATACTATGTGTCTGAGTGAAAGATGCGTTTTTCTTTTCTTTGTGTGTGTGTGTGTGTGTGGTTGTGTGTGTGGTGTGTGTGTGTGTGTGTGTGTGTTTCAGCATAGAGAAGCAAGTGACTCTGTAAAACAATTTTTTTTTAAAAATTCGTTTTAAAAAAACGTAACAACACTGGAAACATAACAACATTTAAAAATAAAGAGTAAGAATTTTTTTTTTTACCAAACATACTCAAAGGAAAAAAACAAAGAGCTAGGGGAAAAAAAAGGAAAACACACACACCACACACACCACACACACACACACACACACACACACACACACACACCACACACACACGCACACACACACACACGTACATCCATGTAACGAACAGCTATCGATCATATATATAGATGTAAACAGCAAAATCAGCAAGAATAAAGACATTTGTATACATGTATGTTATCATTGGCGATGCCTTTCTAAACATTGTAGTCATTGATGAATCCAGCCCAATTGTTTTATCATCATTGCAAAAATTTACTGGAGAAAATATCACTTACAAAATTACAATTTTCATATTTTTTCATCTTTTTCCTTCTTTCTTTTCGCCCCTTTTTTTTTTCATGCCTTTCTATAAGTGGTAAATATGTAACCATCTTGTTTTAAAAAACATGTCCATTCCAATTTATATCTGCATTGTATTTTTCGATTTTATAACGTGAAAGTAGGTACCTTTGGAAGGAGACTATATCAGGAAGACAATGGTCAAATTTGCATTTATAGATATACTGTTTTCCTAAAAGAATTATTAAATCTAGAACCGAGTCTGTAGACATGATTTCATCATATCCAAAAAAGTATAACTTTCTCACGAAATGTAAAGTTTGTATATGGAAAGCACTTTGATTTTAGCAGTCTCTCCAAATTTTCCCAAAGCTGTTTTTGAGTAATGACACTCCTCCAGAAAATATGCTCTATATTGTCCTTAGTTTCTCTACAGAAATCACAGTTGTTATTCCCCACTATCCCCATTTCCTTTTTAAAACTACGTTAGTTCCAAGAATCCTGTGTACGATACGAAGCTGCAGCCATTTAAGTTTTATTTCCTGTATTTTATGACTTTGGGTTGAAAACCTTTTCCTCAAGAAATTTCTGTTCCCAATTTTTCAGTCCATTTCTGGCACGAATTAGGAAGTTTTTACTGTCAAATGTGAAAAGGTCATAGTACAGTCTTGATCCCTTGGATATAGAGTATATCATTTTTAGAGCTCTTGGTTTTTCTTTTATATTTTGATTAATTGATATTTTTAGACCAGTTTGCTGTATATATTTCCTAATAGAGCTTACACAGCCGTAGTAAGCCAAGAATCATACACCCATATCATATTTTCTATTAAATTCGTTTTAAACTTAGAAAACTTCCGTCGTTTTTCAAAAAATGTGAAACACAGTAAACCCCTTTCCAAGTCCAATTATATCTGATTACATTATTACCAATTTTAAATTTTATCATTATGAAAAAGACTGGCTCGGACAGTACATCCGATGATTGTGTTTTTTGCTTTCAAGTGTCTACAAAAATCTCTATATGCCATGAATGTATGGTTCCCAGAATACATTATTGTATTTATTCAAAGGATAACAAGGACCATATTTTTCTATTTCTTCGAAAAAAAAAGGATACATTACACTGGCAATATTTTTCCACTTGTGTTTTGTTGTTTTAAATCTTCTCAGCCAGGTAAGTTTGACTCTGTAAAACAATTTGTTTCCTGGGGGGAAAAGAAATTTAAGAGAAGATTTAAATAAACAAACAAAACAAACACAAACAAAACAAAAAAAACCAAGTACCATCAGTCCTGAGACAACTTTTGAAGCCAGACAGTTGATAACGTGACACCAACAGTGGTCAGACATGGAACAGAGAGCTGCAGACTGGAAACACGCCTTGGAAGGAACGTTTGAAAGCCGAGATGTCGATGACTCTGACTTCAATGGTACGTTCGGATGCTATCAATCTCGGGCTCTTCAAAGAGGCGTTGTCCACACACCACAGGCTGTACGTGTGTCGTGCATGCTGCCGAGGCCACGTAGGGACAGGCCTGAAGTGAGAGAAGGGTTGACAGTCCCCTCCTATGCCTTTAGCTGGTCACTGGGACATGACTGGTGCCATTTAGGGGGAAGGGGGGGGGGGGATGTTCCAGTCTCCTTTCGGCAGAGCGAAACGAGCTCTTGCAGCTGGAGTCTTGCTGTATTGATTCCGTCTGGAGCACCGCCAGTCTGCCCTGAAAGAAAACGTCGGTTAGGTCGCTAGGGACTCTCTCAAATAAATCCCCCTTCCTGCGCCCCCCCCCCCCCCCCCCCCCCCCCCCCCCCACTTTTTTTTTTCTTTTTTTTTTTTTTAAAGTGGAATCAGCTTTGCTACTCCTGGGTACCGTTCTTTCTGTTTTTCTTTTTTTTTTTTTTTTTTTTTTTTTTTCGTCTTGTTGGGTATACGGCACGCACCATTTTCGGTATTTCAAGAATTACCAAATATCCACATGACGTGTTCCGGGAAAATCGCATTGACCTTGAATTCAAGTTCACTGTTGATAATCACAAAAAAAAAACGGAAACCGTCTCTCTGTCTGTCTGTCTGTCTTTCTTTCTCTCGCTAATTCACACACACACACACACACACACACACACACACACACACACACACACACACACACACACAACACACACACACAACATACACAGACATACACACACACACACACGAACGCGAGTGCACACGCACACACACACTCACACACATATGCACAGGCACGCGCACGAACGCATGCAATTGAACACACACACACACGACACGCACACACGCACGCACGCATGCACGTACACACACGGCACACACGCACACACACACACACACACACACACACACCACACACACACACGCACACACACACACACACACACACACACACACACACACACACACACACACACACACACAATTGAACACACACACACACACACACACACACACCCACACACACACACAACATATATTATATATATATATATTATATATATATATATATATATTGCATAGCCGGGACTCTATCATGTATGAAACACTGGTACATCAGAATATCCACAGGAAAATTAAAGCCGCATAGAACTTCTGTTCGCACTTTGCCTTTCCCTCTGTCGGTCGGATACCAGAACAACTGGTACATCGAAAACCATCAACATAGGAAACGTTGTAGAAGCCGCGAAAGCTAGAAAGGAAAGTGTTCGACAGCTAGAACTTCTGTTCGCACTTTGCCTTTCCCTCTGTCGTCGGATAATCAGAGTTGTCTGTCCTGGGGCGACAACCCATCAGCATACGGAATATTGTTCCGAAAAACCCAAAGCTTAGGAACTGAATGGACGCACGTCCAGATTCCCGCGATCAATATGTATACTCAGATGGCTACAGTTTGTATTGAACCATTCACGCTTTTTTTCACAATTTTTTTTTTGTTTTTTGTTTTTTTTGTTTATTCATTGTTATTGTTGTTACTGTCGTTGTTTGTCTTCTTGGGGATGGGTGGTGGTGGTGGGTGGTGGTTTCGTAAACGTGGGGTGGTGCTGGATCGGGAGATGAAGGGGGGTGGTGATAGGACGTCAGTTAACTCGCAAATGTGTCTACAAGCCAAAAAAAAAAAAAAGTTTAAAAAAAAGTCATATTTTCTGTGATCAATTATAATGATAAAAATGTAGTTATTACTATTTTTATTATGATGATAATTATTATTATGAAGAAATAAATGAATGATACTGACAAATAACAAGAAATACCAGAAGGGCACTGGGGAGAGCGCAGACGGATCCTAGATCCGCCCTTCCAGACAGTTTATGAGTGAAAATTACTTCTTTACACACCTAAGAGACGGATTAGTTTGTGTATGGACTGAAAACAGTATTTCCCACATTTTTTTTTCATTTGCTCATTGATCTTTATTTTCATTCATTCATATAAATGTGACATGCCAAATACTAAACTTCAACAAGAAATATATTGCTTCCTAGACATTTGTCAGTTAAAACAGTAATATTACAGTGTCCATTTGCAAGGAAAAACTTTTTATTGATTAATCTTGCTGAAGGAATCCAGCATCCACTTTTGACACGGATCCGCGCCACATATCCGAGTCACAGATCTGCACCACAGATCCGCACCATAGACCTGCACCGCAGACCCACACCACAGACCCAAACCACAGACCCACTTCACAGACCTACACCACAGATTCGCACGACAGACCAGACACCCCAGACCCACACCACAGACCCACTCGAAAGATCCGCATCACAGACGACCCATACCACAGACCCACACCACAGACCCACACCACAGACCCACACCACAGACCCACACCACAGATCCCACACTACAGACCTACATCACAGACCCACACCACAGACCCACAGCACAGATCCACACCACAGGCCCACACCACGGATCTGCATATGAGACCCACACCACAGACCCACACCACAGATCTGCATCTGAGACCACACCACAGATCCGCACCACACCACAGATCCACACCACAGACCCACACCACAGATCCACACCACACCACAGACCCACACCACAGATCCACACTACAGACCCGCATCAGAGATCCGCACCACAGACCCGCACCAACGATCCGCACCGCAGATCTGCAGAACAGATCCGCACACCAGACCGGCACCACACAATACGCACCAAGATTTGCAACCACTAATACGCATGCAATGTCTTCTAGGGTACATTCCCTCTTTCCGTCTGTTTAGGTCAGAACCAGTCAGCAGTTGTTGCATACTTAAATTGGAAGTAACCTTAGGGAACGTATTGTGGATCAGTTCTTTTTTAATCCAGATGCGCATTACGGATCCGCAGCAAAATTTGGTAGCTTCGTTATTGGGCCATGTATTATCTGCCCAGCTAGTGTAGTTGAAATGGGTGAAGTAGTTAAGCGTGAACATCCTGACAGACAATATTGTTAAACCATACGTCCCGGTGGATGAGGTGAGACCGATAACAATAAAGGCGATGGTTGGAAATTCGTTTGAAAGTATCAGAAGCGCGAGGGAATACCCAGTGTTTAACAATGCATGTGACGACACCATCTTGTATAGGTATTAACAGCGTAGCGGGAGAGTGCAATTCGTATGAGAGGGAAGAAGGGAAGGGGGAGCGGGGGGGAGGGGTAGAGGAGGTACATGAAAGGAGAGACAGAGAGAGAGAGGGGAGAGAGAGAGGGAGAGAGAGAGAGAGAGAGAGAGAGAGAGAGAGAGAGATTGTTTATTGTTCAGATGAAGGTCAGAGTCCTTCACTTAAGGTGGGACACGTTCTTTGCGAAATAAAAGCCCTCTTCAGCTGAAAGCAGAGAGAGAGAGAGAGAGAGAGAGAGAACCTTTATTGTGTGGAGTCAGGGTGCACCATTCCGACAAGGGAAGCACTCTAAAGGAGAACACACCACCACCCTCACCCCATGTACACCAACTAACTCTACACTCACTTAGCAGTGACGTTTGGTTCTTTGCTTCTGCGTCGACAGTTAGACACGTCTGGTCAGTCTGCTGTCGTCGACGGAAAAGGAGTAGTAGGCAGCTTTAGTTAATCGATCAAGGGGTAAGTGAGTATAACGACTCAGAAATAACAGCAAGGTGTCGCAGAAAAAAAATAAGCAGTGCACTGTCTTTGGTTTGTCTGAGAGGCAGTCTACTGTAACCCTTCGAGTTCTTTACTTACACGGAATCGTCCCTGATTCATGTGTCTCGCAATGGTCGCTTTTCTTAGCTCGGAGTCAAAATGAAAGTGAAGATAACACGACGTCTCAAAACCCGTTCACGATCCCGGAGCAGCTGAGCTATAAATTATTTGTTTGTCTCACCATCAGGAACACAACCGCGACGGGAAAAGTCCATACACATATGCGCGCGCGCGCACACACACTTACACACACACACACACACACACACACACACACACACACACACACACCTATATATATATATTGCATAGCCGGACTCTATCCGTGTATGAAACACTGGTACATCAGAATCATCCACAGGAAAATTAAAGCCGACAGCTAGAACTTCTGTTCGCACTTTGCCTTTCCATCTGTCGGTCAGATAATCAGAGTTGTCTGTCCTGGGGCGACAACCCATCAGCATACGAATATAGTTCCGAAAACCCAAAGCTTAGGAACTGAATGGACGCACGTCCAGATTCCCGCGATCAACATGTATACTCAGAGTGGCTACAGTGTGTATTGAACCATTCACGTTTTTTTTTCTGATTTTTTTTCTTTGTTTCTTGTTTATTCATTGTTATTGTTGTTACTGTCGTTGTTGTCTTCTTGGGGATGGGCGGTGGTGGTGGTGGTGGTGGTGGTGGTGTTTCATAAACGTGGGGTGGTGCTGGATCGGGAGATGAAGGGGGGGTGGTTATAGAACATCGGTTAACTCGCAAATGTGTCTACAAGCCAAAAAAAAAAAAAAAAAAAAAAGTTTTAAAAAAAGTCAAATTTACTGTGATCAATTATAAAGATAAAAATTATTTATTACTATTTTTAATTATGATGATAATTATTATTATGAAGAAATAAATGAATGATAATGACAATAACAAGAAATACCAGAAGGGCACTCGGGGAGAGCGAGACGGATCCTAGATCCGCCCTTCCAGACAGTTTATGAGTGAAAATTACTTCTTATACACCCAAGAGATGGATTAGTTTGTGTATGGACTGAAAAAAGTATTTCCCACATTTTTTTTCATTTGCTCATTGATCTTTATTTTCATTCATTCATTTAAATGTGACATGCCAAATACTAAACTTCAACAAGAAATATATTGCTTCCTGGACATTTGTCAGTTAAAACAGTAATATTACAGTGTCCATTTGCAAGGAAAAACTTTTATTGATTAATCTTGCTGCTGAAGGAATCCAGCATCCAGCTTTTGACACGGATCCCGCCGCGCACATATCCGAGTCACAGATCTGCACCACAGATCCGCACCATAGACCTGCACCGCAGACCCACACCACAGACCCACTTCACAGACCTACACCACAGATTCGCACGACAGACCCACACCCCAGACCCACACCACAGACCCACTCGAAAGATCCGCATCACAGACCCATACCACAGACCACACCACAAACCCACATCACAGACCCACACCAGACCCCACACCACAGACCCACACCACAGACCCCCACATCCCACAGACCCACACCACAGACCCACATCACAGAGACCACACCACAGATCCACACCACAGACCCCCACACCACAGACCCACACCACAGATTCACACCACAGACCCACACCACAGATTCACACCACAGATCCACACTACAGACCTACATCACAGACCCACACCACAGACCCACAGCACGGATCCAGACCCACACCACAGACCCACACCACAGGCCCACACCACGGATCTGCATACAGACCCACAACACAGACCCACACCACAGATCTGCATCTGAGACCCACACCACAGATCCGCACCACACCACAGATCCACACCACAGACCCACACCACAGATCCACACCACAGACCCACACCACAGATCCACACTACAGACCCGCATCAGAGATCCGCACCACAGACCCGCACCACACGATCCGCACCGCAGATCTGCAGAACAGATCCGCTCACCAGACCGGCACCACAAATACGCACCAAGATTTGCACCACTAATACGCATGCATGTCTTCTAGGGTACATTCCCTCTTTCCGTCTTGTTTAGGTCAGAACCGGTCAGCAGTTGTTGCATACTTAAATTGGGAGTAACCTTAGGGAACGTATTGTGGATCAGTTCTTTTAATCCAGATCCGCATTACGGATCCGCAGCAAATTTTGGTAGCTTCGTTATTGGGCCATGTATATCTGCCCAGCTAGTGTGTAGTTGAAATGGGTGAAGTAGTTATGCGTGAACATCCTGACAGACAGATGTTAAACCATACGTCCCGGTGGATGAGGTGAGACCGATAACAATAAAGGCGATGGTCGCAAATTCGAAAGTTATTGAAAAGTATCAGAAGCGCGAGGGAATACCCAGTGTTTAACAATGCATGTGCCGACACCATCTTGTATAGTATATTAACAGCGTAGAGGGGGAGAGTGCAATTCGTATGAGGAGGACGGAAGGAAGAGAAGGGGGAGTGGGGGGAGGGGAGAGAGGAGTAGAGGAGGGAGAGAGAGGAGAGAGAGAGAGAGAGAGAGAGAGAGAGAGAGAGTGAGAGAGGAGTGAGGAGAGAGACGAGAGAGAGAGACAGATTTATTCAGATGAAGGTCAGAGTCCTTCACTTAAGGTGGGACACGTTCTTTGCGAAATAAAATCCCTCTTCAGCTGAAAGCAGAGAGAGAGACGAGAGAGAGAGAGAGAGAGAGAAGAGGGAGAGAGAGGAGGAGAGAGAGAGAGAGAGAACCTTTATTGTGTGGAGTCAGGGTGCACCATTCCGACAAGGGAAGCACTCTAAAGGAGAACACACCACCACCCCTCACCCATCTACACCAACTAACTCTACACTCACTTAGCAGTGACGTTTGGTTCTTTGCTTCTGCGTCGAAAGTTAGGACACGTCTGGTCAGTTGCTGTCGTCGACGGGAAAGGAGAGTAGTAGGCAGCTTTAGTTAATCGATCAAGGGGTAAGTGAGTATAACGACTCAGAAATAACAGCAAGGTGCAGCGCAGAAAAAAAAATAAGCAGTGCACAGTCTTTGGCTTGTCTGAGAGGCAGTCTACTGTAACCCTTCGAGTTCTTTACTTACACGGAATCGTCCCTGATTCCTTCCCCATTCATGTGTCTCGCAATGGTCGCTTTCTTAGCTCGGAGTCAAAATGAAAGTGAAGATAACACGACATCTCAAAACCGTTCACGATCCCGGAGCAGCCGAGCTGTAAATTATTTGTTTGTTCACCATCAGGAACACAACCGCGACGGGAAAAGTCCATACACATATGCGCGCGCGCGCGCACACACACACACACACACAACACACACACACACACACACACACACACACACACACACACACACACACACAGAGAGAGAGAGAGAGAGAGGGAGAGAGGAGAGAGAGAGAGAGAGAGAGAGAGAGAATAACATTACTCGCCTTGAATTGGTCTCGACTCCAAAATCATTCCGCTACGTTATGATTGGCAATTATTAACAACATACGCCACCGTCCTTACCCGTTCCCTCTTTACTGCCAGTCTTAGTCCCCGCACTCGAACTCTGAAAGGCACGGTACTGAAGACAGATAGGCAAACCAAGCCCCATTTTGTTACAATGCGCTGAGAACTTCTTCGTGACGTCAAACAGGGAGCATCTATCTTCAGGAACAGGAGAGGACCTGTTTGTTCACTTCATCCCCTGTCTGAAAAGTGTGTGTGTCTGAGTAACTAGCACTGGGAGCTGCTATCGTCTGCGAAAGACAGAACCATAGGATCCAGGAAAGGCATCAGCTCTGGTTGAAAATCTTCCCATGAAGCGGTGCCATTAAGCGTGAGACAGCATTTTTGATCAGACACACTACGCAGTAAACCTAAAAGACTGCTTTACGTGAGGATGCGCCATGTATAAATGCTTTTAGCCCTGTTGTCATTGACACCTATTTCAGGTCTGTAGCGTAAACGTTTAGATGAACAGCTTACAGTTCGATCGATCCATGCATTTGCGCGTGTCTTTTACTTACTATGTTTTCTCCTGCTTAGAGTAGGTGAAGCGTTGTACATTGATGACAGGAATTCAACTGATGCCACGGTGTGAACAAAGTCATGTTAGACTGAAAGCACACGTTTTCACTTACATATCCGTGATTGACAACAGAAAAGTGACAGACCGATGTCTCTCGTTTGCTTAGACTTTAAGAAAAGCGGAACGTAAATGGCTGACAATCTTAACCTCAGGACTGTGTTACATTATGGGTACCGCTTAACAGGATCGTTTGTGGGTCGGGCAGACTAAAGCAAGCACTTGTTGAAGAACGCTTGTTGTATTGATCCTGTCCATAACAAGAACAGTGTGGCAGGGAAACCAAAACGTCGGTGAAGTCGCCAGGGACTTGGCGCAATCCGTTACAAAAGTGGGGTCCACTTTGTACCGTCTGAGTACCACTAAACTGGCTTTTAGTTACGTTCGCTTTGGAGTCCCCAGCCACCACAGAATGTATGGCCGATGGGCCTGTCCATTCCAAGGACATTTGGAACAGGGAACCTGTCTAACAATCTACTGTGATATTGTTTACTTCCGACACCAGCGGAATTCGAACGCGCAACATTTGCCCTGTGAACTCAGTGCTCGTACACTGAGCCAAACAGCACCCGTTCCTTTGGCTTTTTGTCAAAAAGCTTCTGTATTATTTCATATTGTCCCGTGACGACACCATTGTTGGGCAGTGGCCCAGTGGATGAAGCGCTCTCCAANTCCTCACGATACTGTAAGGGATCTCTTTTGTTATCCTCGCCTTGTCCTGTATTTTTCCAACGCTGAAATTCTTTCAATCGCATCTTCCTTGCTCTCTTCCATGTCCTGGCATACATTTGTCAAACATCATAGTTTTAATAGAGCTTCTCCTCCAGACCACATAATCTTACCTCGCTGTAACTATTTAGCAAACTTTTTGTTTTGTCCTAGTCCACAGAGGAACACAAGGACTTTCTCCCCGTAGCCTTCGGTGCCATAATGAAATGTGAAATATGTTTTGGTTCCAACTGGACACAAATACTAGTGGACCAAAGAACAAACAATTGCTAACAAAAGAAAAAAACAAAAAAGGTTTGAAACCTCTGCCCACTAACACACACACACACAACACACACACACCACACACACACACACACAATATATATATATATATAGATATATATAGTATATATATATATATTATCAAAAACCCCAACCACAAAAAGAGATAAATGTACAATGAAAACAGAAATTCAAGGATATGGGGAGGGGAGGAGAATGAAAAGACAATCGGTAATCAATGCCAAATAAACAGCAACATGTATAAATCAAGCAATGAGATATGAGAGTAATAACGAATACAATCAATGTATTGTGAATGTTCTTTTCACACACTAAGCATTCAAAATGGAACAACTGATATTTTTTTAAACTAGTTCAGCGCAGCCACTCACTCTCACTTGTTCAAGAGAAAAGAAAAGAACCCTAAGAATGCTGAAGAAGCAAACACAATTCCAAGTAAAGATAGAAACAGAAATAATCAGAGATAAACGAAGGTAATGAAACAAAGCCCCCAAAGGAAGGAAGAACTAGGCCCTCCTATCTCCAGAAAACTGTACAAAAGGAGATAATCCGTTACGCTGGAGACGGGAAAGAAAGTAGACAAAAATAGTCATACAACAAAACAATACAACACAACTCAATTGTTCGAAAGGAAAGTCTGTGAACATGACCTATCACTTCTAACTGGGGCAATTATAGGGGCACAAAAACAAATCCTACCACTAAGGCGATTTTGAATTCAATAGCAGAAGAAATTTAACTACGGGGTCACCAGATGTTAATCTGCTGACACACGAGCCTTTTCGTCCGTACAGTTGAGACGAAACGTTTGAACTTGTGCGGTCCGACCAGTCAGTGTCAAACGGACGGAGTGCTTCACGATAGTTTTAAAAACCTTCGAGTTTGATTCCACATGCCACTTCAAAGGACTGTACAATTGAATACGAAGCTTTTTCGCGAATATTTAGATTCTTATAATTTTTCAATTGACATTCCAAAGTACATCATGGCCTTTGCACAATTCATCAAATGTTTGGTCTCCGAATCGGACAGTCTGACCACCTTGCCGGACGACACCATTTTCTCTTGTGCCTGAGTGCCTTTAAGCCGTCAGCTGACGCCGCAGTAAAAATGTACTTCCAGTGCCTATGGGCCGTCCACTGACGTCATGCATTTTTCTTGAATTTTCATTCGTTACTATTCCTATCAAAGGACTGAAATAGAGTGTGCGTAGTAAGCCTTATATGTCTGCAGCATTAAAATGATATGCAAATGACCACACGTGAGGGGAAAGACCATTTTTCCTCATCACTGACTGGATGACCAGCCAGCGCTTTGTCTCGCTTGCAAAGATGGCGGCGCGCAACCTTCGACGAGTGTAGCGACCAAATCAGCGTACTTACACAGCTGAGCAAGCTCTGCTAATCTTTTTTGACAAAGATAATAATCTTTTTGATGATAGTGATGGAATTGCCGACCATATTCGTCAGTTATTGAGTCGTGCTGTGCGATCGCAAGAGTGTGTTCAGCTGACCTGGTTAGCAGCGTCGAACGAACCAGCCTAGTGTGTACTCTGCACTGTGTGCGAGTGGCCAGCGACGTGTTAGTCAGCGCGAGAGGGGAGCGCGGCCTGCTCGCAGCGTGACACGGGCAGCAGGAACGGTAGGGGAAGAGGAGGAGTGAAGAGAGGGTTGAAGTCCAGCAAGGGGGCGTGGTGGGGTGGAGGGGGGCGTGGTCGTGGACTGACCTGTCTGCATGAGGTTGTGAGCGTCTTGATAGACTTCTAGACTGTTCTACTTTCATTTACAGGTGTAGTGTGACAATATCAACTTTATTTTCAACTTTTTTGCTCTGTGTTCTTTTTGGGATGTGAAGCTGTAGTGGTAAATACATATGTTTTTGATCGTGCAAAAAATCTATCTATCCAAATCTAAATGCCTAAATATTTTTTTTATGATCAAAATCAAAACAAAAAGAAGCCCAGATTCAAAATCTCCATTCAATTTCCTTCAAAAATCATATATATTTCATTTTTTATCTTTTGTAGTTTCTGAGCTAGAATTTTTTGTTAATTATTACCCCCAAATCATTAGATTTCCCTGGCACTGGGAAAGCCTTTGTTTGTAAAATTTTTCAGGCAGTGAACGGGTTAACTGGATGCCGAAGCCCATTTGAGATGCACGTTTACTATGACAGACGCTACGTTTGGGATCGGGTTCGACTGGTAGGCTACTTCCGAAGCGTACGGGCGGGGAGGCTCGTGTGTCAGCTGCTTTACGGATGGTGTGCAGTGCGTGTTTTGCTGTCGGACTCTCGCTCTCAAAAGTTTAAATGCATGTAATAACTATTCCCTACACACACACACACCATACGCACATGGATAGCCAGCCAACACACGAGTTAGATTTTTTTTTTTTTATATGCTGCCTGAACCATCAAAATATACATTAATGTGAATTGGTACAAAAACAGTAAATGCCGCTACATAGCATGTAGATCAAGATATCAATACACAGGAAACTTCAACCATCCGATATCAGCATATTATATTACTTAATGTAACTCACAGATCTTGCTGGCGCCATCCACAGTGTCCCACAAATACAGTTAACACACTTGGCTACACAGTGCCCAAGCACAGTCTATAGCATTAAAAGAAGGCACAGGAGAAGAAGCAGGATGTCCACTCGGCAAGCACAAACCGCTCACAATACGATATTTGAATCTAAAAAGTGCACTATTCACAAAGCACACAAAAAAAAAAAAAAATCACGTTCAACTACCAGAAGAAGAAAAGAACCAGGATCGCCATACGTCAAGCAGAGCCGCTCATGAGCCATGACGACTTGAATATTTGCACCCATGCCGCTCATTCCGATCCCCCCCCCCCCCCCATAAAACCCACTACTTCAGAGCCCGCCCCGGGACCTGCAATCCACAGGGAGCAGTCAATGTCAAGTCGTGAAAAGCCGAACCATCGCAGGAGACACTGTAATGCCGCCGAGTCACTTCGGTGGTGTTCAGTAGCGCCTGTTCTGGTCTAAGATACGCAGGACACCACCTACTTAGCCCCATACTCGACAATAATTTCATAATCGCAGAGCCGGAGTGTTCGTTTAGCTAGCATAGAGATTTAGGTCCGCTGATTCGGATTTATCAGTAAAACAAGTCATCTCTCTCTCTCTCTCTCTCTCTCTCTCTCTCTCTCTCTCAGTGAGTTCATGATCAAGCTGCCGACAAGACGCATTTTTGCAACGATCCCGATCTTTTGTTTATTTTGTATTGTTTATTTGGTTTTGGACCCTGTGACGTTTAAAATTTGGATACGAAGGATAAAACTGAACATGAGGAACCAAATCTACAAATAATTTTGGAAAATCAAAGAATACAATACGAGAAATCTCTGGGTAAAGTTTTGGATGATCGACTTAGCACAGTGACTCAGCAAGTTTCATTCGATTTGGACAAGGTCACGCGTGAACTCAAGACCGAGTTTCACGAGCTTCAAAGCAAAACGCACAAGCTAAAACAAACCGTTGCCACATCAGTGGATGAGATCAGCAAAACAAAACACTACATGACTCAGCTGGAAGTGAAATTGAAACAGGCAATTGCAACACTGGATGAAAAGAGAGAAAAATTAGAAATAAAGTGTTTACCCTACACTTTAGAAGGGTGGCTTAGTGTGACATGTCTATCCAGTGTTTTAAACTGTTCCTAGTGTCGTAACTACTTCTCACACACACAAACACATGAACACGCACACAGTGCAACTCACCCTTCAGTAGCTGGGACGGCGAGTGGTTGTCATCTGCGACACACTCTGTCCAGGCCGTTCGCCCATGTCGGAGGGTCAAGCAGTTGATGGTGTGACCAGGGGAAGGCTGTGAATGCCACGTCTGGTCTGTCAGGTAGTTGGCTGGGCGTGGAGACTGGTTGCAGTCCGCACCGGGTCAACAGTGGGGGTAGTCTCAGGGCGACGCCTCACGTCACTCGCTGCTTGGCGTAGGGACGGGCGTCGGCTCTAGTACACTGTAGAGGCTGGTGAAGGCTTCTCGAAGTCGGGAGCTGAGCTTGATGAGATGTGGACTCACCAGGGGTTGCAAGTCGACTGCCCAGCTTAGTCTTCACCCCTGTCATCTGCTGATAAGTGAGCACTGCTCATGCGAGGTGCACCTTCCGATTCCGGTAGTGAACCGGGTGCGTATGCGCACTGCGTGCGTCACTACACTCCCCCCGACTTTATGAAGAAAGTTTTAGCAAGTGTAGTTCCCTGACAA
Organism: Conus betulinus; assembly: GCA_016801955.1. Lineage (NCBI taxonomy): Eukaryota > Metazoa > Mollusca > Gastropoda > Neogastropoda > Conidae > Conus > Conus betulinus. Next base: position 35,722 of record JADBJO010000926.1, read on the forward strand.
GAGCCCAGGTCCGGCTGGCATCCGCATGTCCCTAACAGCCGTAGAGGCGCAGAGTGTTGTCAGCAGATAGGTCCAATAGCTCCTCCACAGACATTGACAGCATCGGTGCAACACACTCGGCCACCTGGACGAGCTGGTTGGTTGCAGACCACTGGAATGGAAATATGAAGCATCTGTCTCCAGCAGGATACAGTCCCGGTCCATCCCACCTGGGTGCTTTAGCCTGGTCCCAGTTAAAGGACTTGGCCAGCCAGGTAAACCTGAAATGGACATTGGGGAAGGCCACCACCAACCGGTCATGGACGTTCTCGTCCCCCGTGAAGCAGTGCTCTTAGTCACGCTGCTCCCGGGGCACTCCCATCTGGACCAGGCACAGCGTTTGGAGGTAGGCCTCTGCCCCATCATCTCCAGGCATCCCTCGGCAATGTAGCACGAGAACATGGTGGGGGTGAAACCAAGGGCAGAATCCTGCGGAGATTCACAGCTTGCTGGGACCAGGTCTCAATTGGTATGCTGTGGTCAAGTCCAATCTCGCCCATAGCAGCCACCCGTGGTGATGAGACAAGTTCCCGCAGCTTAAAAAGGACTTGCTCCATATCTCGACCAGCCAGTTCTGCACAATGCTTTGGGTGCAGCCCAACCGCTACCACCATATCCTCAGGGTACCGGGCGAGATCCTCAGAGGAGGGGTAGGAGACGGGATCACAGAAGGAGGCACAAGTTCCTACCAACCAGACCCGTTTTTCCATCCTCACAAAGGTCCCATTCAGCACAGCCTGTAGGTTAGAGTCCAGTGGGAGCTGCATAGACTGGATAGTTCTATCAGGTGGAAATGCGCATCAAATGCCCGCAGGAACTGGGGTGTCGGGTATCATGGCTGCTTGGGCAGGCTCAAAGGCCTCTGGCGTCGGATAGTGTTCCCGCCAGTACTCACTCGCCTGGTGGTCCATCCGCGCCACCAAAAGCAGCACCACCCTCCAATGGACTAACACGGCTGGCGATTCTGCCGGGTACAACTGGAAGGTAGTCGCACTGGCTCCCCAATGTACTGACAGAAAGCTGTCATAGCCTCCCGCTGCCCATCTGAGATGCGTGCATCTTTCAGGGTGGACAGGAGACGCTGCATGTTGAGGAACTGAACCAAGTCCTCCCAACGACCAGACGACATAATCAGCCAGTCCATGGCCTGCAGCAACGCCTTCCTACGCCACTTCAGCATATTTTCTGACGTTGGGGACAGCCTTTCGTCGAAAACTCCGGGGAACTGATGCATGAAAGCATGCACCTTCAGGTCCCCTACTGGTTCCTCACAGCCCGGCACCATACACTCCTCCTCCCGAGACTCAACTGGCCGAGTGTGGCTACAGGGACGTCCTCCCTCGGCTCGACTGAAGAAGGAGTAAAGGTGGCACTGGGAATAGTCTTAGGCTTTTTAGCCTGTCTCTCCTCCTCCTCCTCCTCCGGTCGAAGCCAAGAAATGTTCTCCTGCCTCTTCACTCGCAGTCCTCCAGAAAGTATGGGAGGTGAATGCAGGTCCACTTTCTGCTGGGCCAGCTTCAGGAACCTTGCCCAGAGCCTCCCGATGTGTTGAGGCTTCCTGCTTGCGAGGTGCTCTAGACTTCCAGAGGTCCCCGCTCCAGAACACCACTTCCTGGGAGGAGACTGTACTTTTGGCCTCAACTCCCATGTCAGACCTTACCACACCAGGCAGCCGCTCCAAGGATGAGGAAGAGTTCTGGATAGTGTAGTCTGGTGTTTCCTGGGAAAACAGTCTTCATGGATGACCCCCGTGGGGAGAGCAACCCAGGAATAGCTTCCCCAGTGTCATTACGCTTAGTATGTCCGAATGCTCATACTCCCCACCCCGGGATGACTCATCCCTCGTGGAGGCCCGCTTGATATGGCATTCTAAATTGGGGTCAGTCAGCAAGCAGATGTCAAGGCGCCCCCCCCCCCCCCCCCCCAAAAAATTTCTGAGGCTGGCTTGGACTTGCCCAGGCGGCCAGACCGCGAAGTGACAGTGTGTCACAGTTCTGTGATCCACTGATCACTCCGCAGCTGGTATGTCTGTACCACCCCGGCAACCTTCTTCAGCCACTTTTTGGAGTAAGGGTCACCCCACTGCTTGGCGACAGCGACCATCCGGAGCAAGCATGTTTCACGCTCACTCTCGGACACCTCCTTAGTAAGCCAGAGGTCCTGCACCAACTGATCAGTATGAGGGGAACAGCCGACCTGCCGCTGAGAACTTATCAGCACGCTCCAGGGCATTGGGTTTGCCAGTGGCCATCCTGAAACAGAACACCTCACTAATAAATTCACTGCCTGCAAGCTCTGCACTTGTACTTGTCAATATCAAGTGCGTCAGTGGCGGTGACGTTGACACACGATCCATGGTACCACTCCCGGCAGTAGTCGCATTGGATCATGAAACGTCCCCCCAATGCTTCATGCAGAAGCAGTAAACTTCCTGATCCTCATCCTCCAGCACTTCTTCTTCTCTTCTTCCAGATGTGACTTGAACTGCTGATCCATGCAGCAGTTTCCAGTCTCTGCACGGCATCAGCTGGTCATGGTTCGTCACGAAGACCGAGTTCCGGAGTTTGACCTGATACAGGTAGGCAGACAGCTTCCTCAAGATGATCCCCTGGACCTTTCCAGGGCGAACAGAGTTCCTGCCTGCATTTACTCTTCTTCACAACTGCAGTGTCCAAGAGATAGACAACATCACCTTCAGCATATGGTCTCAACAGGATCTTGAGATCATAATTTCTTTTCATGTTCCGAAGGGATGTCTTCAAATTCTCTCTTGCAGCTGTGTGTGGACATCCTGCAAGGACTGGACCAAGTGGGACACGTACTCATCCTCACTCTCAAACCTCTGGCTGGGGACAGGGAACATCAGCTGTGCTGGTATGTTCACTTCCTTCCCCAACATCAACATGTTTGGAGTAAAACCAGTTGCACGGTTTACAGAGGACCGGATAGCGCCAGCTATCTGCTGCACGTGTTCGTCCCACTTGTTTCTGCGCTTTCCCAGGAAGCATCTTATGGCATCCATCAACGTACGGTTGTACCACTCCACCTGACCATTCGACGCAGGACGATATGGCGTTGTTCGGGCCTTGTGAATTTTGAAAGCTTGGCACAAAGCCTCGAACAGCTTGCTTTCAAAATTGCGTCCCTGGTCTGAGAACAGCTGGAACGGGCAACCCAAACGGGAGAAGAAACTATCCACTGCAGCTTTTGCTGTTGTCTCGGCCTTTTGAGATGGAATAGGCACACACTCCACCCACTTGGTGAATTGGTCCACCATCATGAGGCAGTGCTCATTTCCATGTGCTGTCCTGGGCAGGGGGCCAATGAAGTCAATATGGACACATTCCATCGGGGCCCCTGCATGGTACTCCGTCAATGGGACTTTCCCATACCGCTTGTTCTTTTTGTTGCGACTGCAAACGTCACAGGACAGCACATAGGCCTCGACATCGTGAGCTAAAGTAAACTAAAAGAATTTCTCTTCAGTCTAGCTTTAGTGCTCGCCACGCCTTGGTGTGCTGCTGATGGCAGGTCATGATGCCATTGTATTGCTTGTTCTGGAGGGAAGCGGGAACTACCAACTTCAAGTCAGAATCCGGCTTGCACCTGAATAGCAAGCCTTTCTTAAGCAGGAACATCTCTCTGTTCAGCCAGTGGTACTTGGCACTTGGCGAAGCTCAGAAGAGTTTCCCTTCATTGGGTTTTGTCCCCCTTTGAAGGTATTGGAGAACCAGGTGTAAATCCTTATCTTTCTTTGCCCTGGCAAGACTTTCCTGCATTGCCTTTTCAGACAGTGAGGCTTTATGACTGTCCTGAGGACAGTAACTCTCTGTACTTGTGCTGGTCAACTGCTCCTTGTAACCTTGAGATGCATGGGCTTTTCCACCCAAGGTGAAACCAAGGATTGGCCGATCAGACGAAGTACTTCAGCGTTCAGAATAAGTCAGAAAAACTGGCAGATGCATCATCCTTCGAGTGTGCCAGAAAACTGTCAGGCCCCTTTTAGAGCCAGAAAACTTACAGGTTCACCATGTGGGTGGACCAGAGAACTGCAGGCACTCTCTGCACCAGACTGGCAGGGATGTCCGACATCCCAGAGAACTGGCAGACACAGAGCCCGAACGCCCTTCAGGTGCAACCCCCGTGTGCACCCGGGAACTGGCATGCGTTCCCCCTTTTGGGACCGCACGAGATTGGGCAACTGTCATGCTTGCTGGCGCATGGGCAAGCAAGAGTTTAGGAAGGCGCGCAAAGAATTTTGCCCACTGTCATGCGCATCCCATCTGTCAGAAGGAGGTACACGGCCATCATGACTGGGCAAACCCCATGGTACCCCTCCGTAAAGGAGAAGGTATACGGTCATGATGACTGGAAAAAAACCCCATGGCACCCCTTCCGTGACTCCGCGAGAGAGGTCCCCCCACAGTAGCTACTGTAGGTCCATCCAGATGGCTCCCTTTTTTCCTCAGGAGACAAAACTGTCAGGCTTCCTTCCGTCAGGCCCCGGGCTTCGCCATAGCCTGAATGAACTCCCCCCACTTTTCGTCTGCTCTCCTGCAGTATTTGCAACCCCCACAAGGCAGACTTTCAGGCTGAATGCCAGCCATGAAAGATGGACAAGGGGTCAAAGCATCAGGAATTCTTGACAGCGCATCTGCGTTCTGATGCTTTGCCCTAACCCGATGTTTGACAATCATATGGAACTGGGAAAGTTCCTCCATCCATCGGGCCAACTGTCCCTGTGGGTGTTTAAACAGCAGGAGCCATGTAAGACTTGAGTGGTCGGTCCTGACGGTAAAAGTCCTACCTAATAGGTAGTACTTGAACTGCCTTGTAAACCTCACGATACTCAACAGTTCCTTCCGGGTTGTACAGTACCTCCTCTGTTCGGGAGTGAGGGTGAAACTGCTGTACGCAATCACTCGCTCCACACCTTCTTGAATCTGACTCAGAACCGCCCCGATTGCCAAATCACTAGCATCCGTATCCAAAACAAATGGATCCATGCCATTTGGATGTCAGGATCAGGGGGTTCTGTCAACGCTCGACAGAGGTTATCAAAAGGAATACAGCTTTTCCTCATCCCAGAAGAACTTGTTCTTTCCTGTGAGGTTATACAAAGGCTGCGCCAATGCTGCAAAATCTGGAATGAACATGCGATGGTAATTAGCGAAGCCAAGAAACCGTTCCACATCTTTTGAAGATTTCGGAATGGGCCAGTCCCTCACAGTATGAATGTCCCGGTCAGACATAGAAATTTGATTTTTGCTAACCATCCGTCCTAGAAACTCAACTTCAAGCTGGAAGAAAAGGCACTTCTTTGGCTTGAGCTTCAAACCATGCTGTCGAAACCTTTGCAGCGCCTCCCTCAAGTTCTGCAAATGATCTTCAAAGCTGTTCCCTTGCACCAAAATGTCGTCCAGGAAAGCGAGCACAGTCTTCCATGTCAGACCCTCTCAGGATAAGGTTCACCATGCGTGAGAATGTGGCTGGCGCATTGGTGAGCCCAAATCCCATCCATCCGAACATGTTCAAACAGACCGTACTTGGTCAGAAGGCAGTTTTCTTCCTGTCAGCTTCTTTGACTCTCACTTGCCAGTACGCATTGTTGGCATCCAGCTTCGAAAACCATGTGCTCCCCGACAGAGTATCAAGACAGTCCTCCACCAGTGGTAATGGGAAAGTATCCTTGACTGTGACATCAGTTAGGGCTCGGTAATCGATGCACCAGCAAACTGATCCGTCTTTTTTCGGGATGAGTACTGGCGCTGACACCCGCTCCGACACTGACTCCTGAATGACACAGCCTTAAGCATTTTTTGTAAATGTGCCTCCTCCTCTCCTGCAAATACAGCAGGCGTACGGCGCATTCTTTGCTTGATGGGCTTGGCATCACCAGTGTCAATTGAGTGCTCGATACCGGTAAAGTTCCCTAAATCGAACTCATCTGCAGCAAACACATCCTGATAATCACACAGGAGCTTAATCAACTCCACCTTCTGATTCTCTGTCAGGTGTGTGCTGGAGTCACCAGCCAATTTCTGCAGATGCTTGGGTACTTGGTCCTTCGAGGGTGCTGCTTATCCCCCACACGTACCGTTCTGCAGCTTGCTTTCCCCCTTACCACTTGATCACAGCCTCTACTTTCAGAGGAAGAGTTCTGCTGTACCGGATCCAGTATCTCCTGCACTTCAAATGCTTTGGCTAACAGCTCCCCCTTCCTGACAGTATGGTACCTGTCACTGGGGTTTACCAGGCAAGGATTGGATTGTCCCCGGACCGCCGCACTGTCCTCAGGATTGAGAGCTCAGAGCCCAACAAGGATTCAGTGTAGTAGTCCTGAAGGACTTTATCCAATCTGCCAGTTATCCTCATGACTGTGTTGGGTGGTACCACAACTTTATGGGCAGCTGTAGCCCTGGCTATGGTTGGCGGTCCTTGACCAAAACTCATGTCTAAAGGATGATTTCTCCCCCAATCAACAGAGTTTCAGCCCTCATGTCATGGATCGCCCCCCAATGATGCAGAAGATCATGTCCTAACAGCATCTCGTAGCAATCGGAGCCACATACAGCCCCTCTCTGAAGGTTGCCTGGCCAATCTTCAGGGGTACAGGCGCAGTGACAAAACCCTTGAGAGTAGAACCCTGGTTCAGCCATTTGCATCACCACTTCTTTTCAGCTTTCTTGGTTTCTTAGAAAGTCTATCAAACACGGAAGTAGAGACAATGGTGATTTCTGCTCCAGAATCCACCCTGGCCTTAACCGGAATGTCACCTACCATGATGTGCACCCCGGAAGAGCCTGGACAAGCCCGATTAAATGCGTATGATTTCAGGCTGTCGGCCGATTGCTTCCGATGAACTCTTTCTCCTGAATTGCCCTAGGGGTGTTTGGACCAGTTGCAGTTTTGTCTGCCAAGGGAACCCTGCGGACCATCAGAATTGCCAGGTTCTAACTTGGACTGCTTGGGCTTTTAGGTATCCGAGTCTTTTGATTCGGCTGTCCCTGGACAAGATGAGAGCCCTTGGAGTGACGACTCTCTTCGGCCAACGCTTTTAGGGAACTCAAACTTAAAAAATTCCTGGCCCTTTTGTATTTCCAGCTCAGAGGATCAGCCATCATCTCCAAGCCTTAGGCATTTAAAAGCCCTTTTTTGGCCTTTTTGCCCTCTGGTGCCCTTCTTTTGCAGCCATTGTTTATATCGCTGGCAATCTTTTCAGGTGGCCCTTCTGCTGACAGAAGTAGCATTTTACCCGGAAGTCCTGGGCGGCGGTAGTTGTTTGTTTCTGGGAAGAAGTAGTTTCCTTATTTTCCAACTTCGAGAGCTGCAGCGTAAGCCTATCTATGGCCTTCTGCAGTCCCTCAAATTCTTCCCTGGTGACAGGTGAAATTGTGCCTACCCGTCCTACCCGAGGATCTTCCAGGGGCCTGCGCCTTCTGTCGCCTGCTGCTTGAGAGCTATCCTGGAACTGTTTGATTTTGTTCACAGCTTCCTCAATGGACTGGGGTTCCTCCATACAAACTTGCCTGCCTCCTTATCCAAACTCCCTAGGCAGAATTTATTGATGGCTTCCTCTCTGACATGCTTCTCAGGCGGATCATGGTATGCTGACGTTGCTAGCATAAGCACCCTATCAGCCCAATCATCCAACGATTCCCCTGCATTCTGGTGGGCTTGTTGGAAACGCATCCTGGCAGTCCCCACATATTCCTTCACCCCAAACCGAGCTGCAAGCTTTCCCATCAACTGATGGTATGAAAACTCACTGCCCAGCTGGGTAAGTGTAGTGAAGAAATCCAGGGTTTTCCCTTCAAGACACCAACCTAGGTAGTCCCTACTCTCCATTTCTGACCAGCAGAGAACTACCCGGTAACTGTCAAACTTCCGCTGGAAAGACTGCCAATTAGTCTTTCCATCAAAATGAAGATTTTCTGGCAGCATCCTGGGGTCCCCTCTTGGTTCAGAGATAGGGGCTACCGCAGGGTCCTCTTCACTACCACCAGGTGAGAGAGGCATATACTCTCCAACCTGAGCTTCACCTCGGCGGTAGGAACGCCCGGGCATGTTATAGGTTTGACTCAGAGGGGAGGGAAGTCTCACCTGGGTCACCACCCGCCGCTACCACCATCCATACCCATCGCCACTCTGCTCGTGATCCCACCAGCCCTGGTCGCCCCGGTCATACCTTCGGCTCCTTACATCTTTCTCTGCCGGTGACCTGGATCCAACCGGACTGGGGGGGACCCCGTCGGGATCCAGATACCCGGTCACTCCCATAGCGCTCATGGTATCAGCTATCCGGCAAATCCTTTTCGAAGTTTAAATGCCCAGAACCTTCGTGAATGCTTGCCGTGGGCGCAACAAAGACTCATATGATCCAACAGCTCCATGGCTACCGGAAACAGACGAGGACCCGGAGGCGGACCTCTGGCAAGTACCTCTACCTCCATCCTCTGATCCAGAAACAGGGGTATGTCTCTCCACCCAATTTTCCGTGCGCAACTGTTCAGACTCTTGGACGGAAAAGCTCTGATTCAATGTGTCGTGAGTCAGATGGGGCTGGGACAGGGCCGTGGACACTTTACGGGGTATTCGGGAATGGCTGTAATGGCTTGGGGCGACTGGTCTTTTTGTCTCCTTCTTTACGGTGAGTACACTAGTCGCCACTGACCCTTCAGTGCTTCTTTCCTGATCCCCAAAGTTAATGAGCGAGAGGTCTTGACTCACTTCTCCATGTAACACGGACATCAAAATGGGTAAGGTTACTCTTCCCTCCCTCTCTCTTATCCTCACCAACTGGGCAACCCTCTTACAGTCTTAGGCCCTATCCCTGGCAGCATCTGACTGAGCTGCGACACAGTGGCTAAGTTAATATTCAAAGCCATTGGGGGAGTGACTGTATATGCTAGGGTTCTTTCACTCTAGTATTGGTTTTACCCACCACCTTCCATTGCTAACTGCACGGGCCGACATAGTAACTAATTGCATGCTGTTTTCTGTGTTAATTAATGCTTGGTGCTGAGCAGTAACACAATTTCGGTAACTAGGTCAATACTAGGTCAGAGTGAATGCATGCACAACTAAGCTACAGGTAATCACACTTCTGACACCATTAAAGTGTTTACCCTACACTTTAGAAGGGTGGCTTAGTGTGACATGGCTATCCTGTGTTTTAACTGTTCCTAGTATCGTAACTACTTCTCAGACACATAAACACATGCACACGCACACAGTGCAACTCACCCTTCAGTAGCTGGGATGGCGAGTGGTGGTCAGTCTGCGACACGCTCTGTCCAGGCTGTTCGCCCGCGTCTAATGGTGTGACCAGGGGAAGGCTATGAATGCCACGTCTGGTCTGTCAGGTAGTTGGCTGGGTGCGGAGACTGGTTGCAGTCCGCACCCGGGTCAACAGTTGGTGCAGTCTCAGGGCGACGCCTCACGTCACTCGCTGCTTGGCGTTGGGACGGGCGTCAGCTGGGGTACTCTGTAGAGGCTGGTGTAGACTTCTACTTGGGGAGCTGGGCTTGAGGTGATGTCGACTCGCCGGGGGTTGCAAGTCGAATGCCCAGCTTAGTCTTCGCCCTGTCGTCTGCTGATAAATGAGTTCTGCTCATGCAAGGGTGCACCGTCTGGTTCCGGTTGTGAACCGGGTGCATATGCGCACTGCGTGCATCACCACAAACCTCACACACACCACATCACTACCCCAAAACACTTCTGGGGCTGTCAATCTGTGTTAAAGTTGATCTTCAGCTAAAATATCCAGCTGGCTTACTCCCACTGACTGAGCAATACATATATGGTTGACAAACATATCATCATAAGGTTGACAAGCATATCATCATAATTTATACGACTTAAACCCAACAATTCACAACAATGGGCCGTCTCCCCTGGTAAACTTCCAGACAGGTGCCAACAGTACTAGCAACCACACAAATACATAATTCCTAGTCTGGCATTAAGGCCTACTAAATAGACTTAAAGACCATACTGACACCGACAGGTTTCAGTGACAAACTATTGAAAGATCACATGAATGAATGTACCTACAGGTGCATAAAACACCCGATGTTGATTTACATGCCCAGAATCATATCAATTTACATAACTACTCAATGAAAACAATACACTGTTTAAATTACAAAACCAATAGTTCTTCCTGGCACTAACACTGCCCCTTGCCTGGCACCTCCGACAGCTTCCGGCCTCCAGCTGCCCAACTCAACAAATGAAGATAAGGATTTCCTTCTGAGTTCCCCGTATCCTGGCTATCCACACAAATACATAATTCCTAGTCTGGCATTAAGGCCTACTAAATAGATTTAAAGACCATACTGACACCGACAGGTTCAAGTGACAAACTATTGAAAGATCACATGAATGAATGTACCTACACATGCATAAAACACCCGATGTTGATCTTACATGCCCAGAATCATATCAATTTACATAACTACTCATGAAAACAATACACTGTTTAAATTACAAAACCAATAGTTCTTCCTGGCACTAACACTGCCCCTTTGCTGGCACCTCCGACAGCTTCCGGCCTCCAGCTGCCCAACTCAACAAATGAAGATAAGGATTTCCTTCTGAGTTCCCCGTATCCTGGCTCAATCCGACTGCAAACCAGGTTCAGATGACAGGATTACTAAAATATCTACAATGAATTATACTAAACGTACCTTGAACCAACACGTTCCAGCCCAACTCGGAGATGGGTTGTCCAGCGCCACCAAGGCCACCCCCCGACCGGCAGACCGGCACGTTCACAGCACCCAACCACAGCAGACCGGCACGTCCACAGCACCCAACCACAGCAAAAGTCTTCACCCCACCAGGTTTCAGGTACACAGGTTACAGTTCAACAAGAACACAGCGCGTTCGCCCGGTTTCCCAATCGCACCATGGCTCTAGAGAAGACGCTGGTACTAAATAAATAAACAGGCACACGTCCCTCCACTCTCTTCAGTGCAGCTCCAGCAAAACCTAGGCTACTTGCTGTTTCACGAATTACAGTAACAATAGTCCTTTCACTGTACCTCCAACAGCGAGAGGAACATTACACAGAATCAGTCTCCTCCAGACTCACGGCAGTTCCGCTAATCAAGTCAGAACGCTGAACATGAAGTTCCTAAAAGGATTCCCTGGGACCTCCCAACATAGAAACAGCACACCAACTGTCACAGACTTCCACTCTGAAAACAGCTGCAAAACACACTGAGCGACTGTTCACCTAACACCCCCCCCCCCCCTCCCGCCTGTTTTACTGTAAACTTGGCTATGATTGGATAATTCAACATAAGGCTAACTATGATTGGACAATTCACAGTGAGGATGATGCATGACCCAATTTTCCCACATACACGGAAAAGATATCTCCCGACCCTCCCCCAAGCTGTGGTGTCACACGGATATCCACTGACTCACACACACACGCATGCGACGTGAGCGGAAAATGTTTCGCCGGCTCACACTAGCACACACACAGGGAATATTGACTCCGATGCGAACCACGCAAGATACACTGACATGGAACATGATCAGTCTGCACCTGCAGAAGTTCAAACAATAGATCTATCTGTACGGGCTCGTAACAATGTCATTAGCAGATTATCAGATGATCAGATGTGCTGCTTGATGGTTTGGTGCCAACAGAGGTGCTTCTGATCAACTGATGTTGAGCACTGTTTTTTGGCAGGGTTATTGTCTTTCAATACAGGTTTATGTCTGGACAGAGATGATGTCTCTGCTGCCCATGAGAGGAATTCTGGTTTTGATCCCTCATTGCTGATGAAAGATTGTGCAAGTAGATGAACTGTTGAACAATTCCAAGCTTCTGTTCATGGACAGCTGTGACCTGTAGTGATGGTGATAGTGTGGCTGTCCATCAACTTACTCTCAGCGCTGATTTCTGTGCCGTATTGTCGATGTTTCATCCAGCTTTTGACAAATTTGGCAAGTTCCTGTTCACTGCCTGCCTTGCCAGGTCATTGATGTCATCTGCGAAGCGAAAGATCATGTCGTGGTCTTCAAGTACATTAGTCATGGTACATTTCAGAAACCCGTTAGAAGGTATGGGAGACAGAAGTCAGCCCTTATGAAACTCTCACTGAAATCTGAGACCACACTCCCATAGTGCTGTGAGTGAGTACCGCATGGTGGTTTTGGAGTACATGAACATATCTCCATGGTAGGAAGGTCGAAAAAAGTCCCACCCCAAATTCAAATTCCCTGACTGAATATAGCAAGTTTCCTTGGTATCACTATCACCTTAATGGAACAGATTGAAACCAGTTTATTTACAGATTAACCTGTGGTTGTGCTGATGTTCAACTCAATGATACCACTGTTTTTGTTTTTAAAAAAGGCACTCACAAATCTGTGTGGGGCAGCAACAGACGTGTGGTGCACGCACATATTTACACAATACAAAATCTTCAGAACTGAAAAACGGTTCACGCACATATTTACACAACACAAAATCTTCAGAACTGAAAAACAGTTCACGCACATATGTACACAATACAAAAATCTTCAGAACTGAAAAAACAGTTCACGCACATATTTACACAATACAAAATCTTCAGAACTGAAAAACAGTTAAGTAGGAGCATTGTATAATTGAATGAAAGGGCGGGTATGTGCAGAACTTTGAATTTTCCTTTGATACTCCCTAAATCCACTTCGCGTGAAAGGAGTGATACAAATGTGATGCATGTTCAAGATGAGAAAGGGAAAGCTTGTGTGCTCTGTTCAAGAAGTACTTTCTTGTATTGTTCACAACTCTCCACGCAGCTTTAGCACAGGTCAACCCTTTCAGGACACTGAGGCTGCCCAGGAAAAGTTGTTTAGAAACAGGTAGTGGAATAAAACGTTTCACTGTTGTTTTCTTTGTCAACAGATGCAAAACGTTGACATGATGATCGCAGATAGATTAAAGCTTTGGAGTAATCAAAATCTGTGTTGCCATAACAACAAGTGGCTGCCATTCTGGAAAAGGACATGATTTTGTAAACAAACAAGTTTGCACGCCCTGTTGCGACAGTGAATAAGATGGAATCAAAACACTCAAACTGTGCAGATATGATTCACACACACACACACACACACACACACACACACACACACACACTCACACTGAAGCTGTTGGACAAGGAAAGACATCATTTACTCCATGAGCTGCCATACTCGTGACACGCCCACCTCATGGGTTCTAGGGCCTTCTTGTGTCTGTTGACATTTTCCGCATTAAAATTTGAAGAAAGAAAGACTGTCAAATATGAACCTAATGAAGGCTGGAAGACTGCTGAAGGGAAAGTAAATCATGACACATGGTATTAACTGAAAAAAACATGGATATGGACAGTTTTTTGGACTTAGGGAGTCACTGTTAAAAGTATACTCAGAAGTTGGCAATAGCTGATGCTCTGCTGTAGTGACTTATCTCAGAATTTGTCCACAATGAGTAAATCACAATGAGTGAAGCACTGCAAAGCAGGGTGGGTGTTGTGGTCATGTCTCTTTCTTTGTCTATCATCTTCTTCACATTTTACAGGGTGGTTTCTGTGGTCAACAGCTACAACTGATTTAATTTGAATATATCTGGGTACACAAGTCATAGAATAGTGGAGGAATAAATCAAGCTTTGCACATTTTGTACTTACTTTTATTACTATTGTCATTATTATTACTACTACCATAATTGCTGTTGCTATGATAATGTGCTGGCGGCTAAGAATCGTGTTCATCAAAGGCTTGAATAGTTTGGAGAAATCAAAGAAAAAGGTATGTAAAAGTGACTTGAGTTTGTTTAAGTTTGAAATCTGATGTTGTTCCCAAAAGATCATTTAAAAAAACTGTACTTGTAGCAAGTAAATTCAGTTTTTAACTTGAAATCAAAGACTAACTACTAGAACCGTTTAGTTGTTTGAAGATACCTAGGAAATGGTACCACGTTGATTGTAAGTACCTTGATAAATGCAGTGAAATCTTACATTGATCAAACCAAACAGCCCTCACTCTGATATAAAAGTAAGGTTATATGCAAGTGGTTTTGTTTCGTGTGTATGACTTATATCAAGCAGTCTTTAGTATATGTTGAGTGTGAAATTTCAGTCCATATAAGTCTTAGAAATTTTGAAATTTTGTGCCTTTTTTAAAGTAACAGCTCCGAAAACTTCACCAGCTGGTTAAATCGTTTATTTAAGATACTGGTTAAGCAAGCTCGATTTGCTATCCTAAGACGCTCGCTATCGTCTATTTGCAGGCTGTCCAGATAACATCAAGATTCAAGATTTCAGTGGCAGGCTACACTGGATGTGACTTGGATTCTTCGTTTCATTCAAACAGGACACAGAGGGTGTTATTTCTTCTCAGGATGATGATGTACTGTAGTCAGCTGCAAAGCCACAAGGACTGTTGTCAAAATGGACTTGTTTGTTTTTCTCAGGATAGCTATCAGTGCTTTCAGGTTGTTATTGTGATTCTAAGAACAAATCTTCCTATCACCATTTACAATTTGGAATTTTCTGATACAAGGAAGATTCAAGATTATCTGATGTTTGAGAGCAGGATCTCTCTCTCTCTCTCTCTCTCTCTCTCTCTCTCATGCCCCATCACCCCACCTTTCTCTCTCCGTCTTTAATGTGTAGCAAAAGAAAAATCATAGTAGGATCTTTTCTTTTAAAATTTCACCGGGAGTTGTGCATTAATTTGTGTAGTTTGGACACAGTAGAAGAATCATGTTTAGTTTAAAAAAAAATCTGTGATCTCATTTTAAGAATGGCTGTTATTTTCATCAGATCTAGTCCATAATCACTTGAAAGATGGATCTTACTTGTTGATCTGTGTTACTGTTATTTTCATAAATCTAATTTAATTTGATTTATGTATTATTTGTATATCAATGTTTTTGGCTCTAGGTGAGCAGATGTTGCTTGTGGACCATTTTCACACTTTAATACAATTCATATATCTAGACAAAACGAGACAGAATTAACTGAAAAATGTGTGTGTGTGTGTGTGTGTGTGTGTGTGTGTGTGTGTGTGTGTGTGCCCATGTATGTGCGTTTGTGCTTGCATGCAAACTTGCATGTACATTTGTACTTCTGACATGTATTCATCAAAACAACCTTTTCATTGCTGTCATTAAAGCTTTGATTTAAACTGTTCACTCCAGATCTCATTTAGATGCAATTCAGAACACAATTGCTGGAAACGAAATATGGTGATCAAGATGTTAACATTTCTGCTCAAGAAAAGTCATTTTACAATGCTTTAGGTTACACTGGGATGGCTTTTCTTTTAATCTCAGAGAATACTGCATGTCTCAGAGTTTCTTTAAAATAACAATGTTGAACAGAGTTTTGTAACAGATCCAGGTCAATAACTGGGGTTCATGTCAAGTTATGATTTATACAAATCTTGTTTGTCAATGTTAGTGTGAAACTGGCAAAGATGCAAATGTATTGTTCAATAAGGACTACGTGGTTCATGGAAGTTTTTTTTTTTCCATTTATATTGTTTTGTCCCCACCACATGCACAAGGAGGGCTGGGGTATTATAATCATCATTTCATATCCCTGCCTTCTGCAAATGCTATCAAACTATTCTCTACTCTGTCATGAGAACTCGCTACTAGAATTGCTAGCCCCACAACTGCCATTTTGCTCTCTAGATTTGATGTTCTCTCTGTGTTGTGCTGTATGTGTGCATGTGTGAACAGATTATTTCATTTGTCAAAACATCGTATAAAAACAGTATGTCCATTCACATTCCACCAGTGAAGGAAACTTTTCATTCTGGGTTAGTGTCATTTTCATTATGTGAAAATCCCCGTTTTTGATAATGTGAATCTAGTTCCAATCATATTGATCATGAGGCAATAAACTGTTTTCAAAGGGATCTCTTCATGTCTAAATGTTTATAAATCTGTGTGCCCGCTCCTGTCTATATCTCTCAGTGTGTCTCTCAAGCCCTCCCACTTCCACCCACCCTTCTCTCTCATTCATTCTGTCTCTCAGCCATTCTGATTCTTATTTTTCTTTTTTTGCTTCTTTTTTTGCTGCTCAAATCATCTGTTAAAAAACATGCCTTAAAAAATGAGCAATGAAGAAATCTCATGAGCTATTATTGTTAAATATGCTTGGTGAAGAAGTCGGAGAGTTTAGTAATCTGCAGGCTGTACTCTCTCTCTCTCTCTCTCTCTCTCTCTCTCTCTCTCTCTCTCTCTCTATCCCATTCGCTGATTAAACTGAGCTTTGAGTGTCTAGGTGGACTGGTATTTCGTGTGGACTTCAAAATCAAATCATTATTTGGGATTCTATAATTACGTTGCAGACACATTGTATAGTTTTGAAATTTCAATCTGTTCTTGCTAAGGAAAGCACGTAGCAATAGTATGGCGCCGCCTATTCTATGTTTGGCTGGTTGGTTGATTATTGTTGTTGTCGTGTGTACATGATCAATTCCGCAACAAATGCTGTATTCCTTTGACTGCAGGCCCCTTTGTTCCCACTGCCTCTCTTCCCCATCACTACCCCCACCCTCACCTGCTACACACAGATACACGCGCGCGCGCGCGCACACACACACACACACACACACACACACACACACACACACACACACACACACACACACACACACACACACCAGTCCATATGATCTTGCCGTCAGTGCTGAGCTATGGTGTAATGCTGAATTATGGTGTGAAAACTCCAGCTGAAGGGCAGTTCCGCGCATTAAACAGAGCACGCTCGATTTGTTTTCAAGGAAGATGAAATCACGGTGAATTCTGAGAGTAACCATTATTGAAAAGGCTCTCTCTCTCTCTCTCTCTCTCCTCTCTCTCTCTCTCTCTCTCTCTCTCTCTCTCTCTCTCTCTCTCTCTCTCTCTCACACTCTCACACACACACACACACACACACACACACACACACACACACACACGCACGCACGCACGCACGCACGCACGCACGCACGCATGTACGCAAACGAAAATCCTGACTTGTTCTTGGCAGCCTCACACGCGCGCTGATATATGTGGATGATTTCGCATTTCAAGGTCCCCTTATATATCGTAATAACACTGTCAAGCAGTCCTTTCGTGATTGTATTGTTCATTATGTGCAGTTCAGAACCTAGTTCTGCAACCTCATGGTGCGATTCCATTTGTCCGTTAACAGTTACAGTTATGAACACGACAACGATTATCAGAGCCCTGTAAAACGTTGAAGTGTGCACCAGACTGGTGGCAACACCGTACAGAATCGCGAGCGTTTTTAACACAGCTGTTCATTACCCTCCCAGTCATGACATCAAACCACTCAAAACCGTTCCTGTTTTGTCAGTATACTGTCCCATTCAATATAAATGGAACTGACATAACGGTAGTCCCCTGAGCTCATCAGTTCTGTGAACCGCTCTGTCTCTGTTTCCTCACATAGTCCCAGAGTCAAAAGTGATGCAAAAGGTATTGAGAAACGGCTAGAATGACGGAAACACACCCAACCTGTCCGGTATAGCATCGATTAGTACATGCTCTGATTTTAGAGAACGTTTCTGACATTATTACTGTTGCCGTGTCTGATCTGAACACACGGAATCGTGCTCATTTCATTTCTGCCTGTACAGCTCCGCAGCCACTGCACTAGATGCAGTCATCTCGTCAACAAGACATTCCAGTATACTTGGATTCGGTCTTGAGACAGACACTGGGACACGACTACGGGAAGATAATTGTAAATGAAACAGCATGCGTGAAGAGCAGTAACGGCCCTTTCATGCGCTTATAATGCAATGCTATATAAAGTACTAAGCAGTACAATGCGCTGTGGAAGAGTAGGCTATGTCCTGCAACAGCTAAAAGTCTAAAATCCACGCTGACAGAAACAAGGCGAAGAAAACAAAACGTTTATACATACTGCATCTTGGGCACGCTCTTTACGCGATTCTTATTTTCGTACTGAGGAATCTGCCGCGTGGTAAACATATCGATAAAATGCTAAATCAATCCATGTACAAGTTCGTGTCAGATATCTGTGTTACTATACTCTTTCGTGTTCTATTAAAAAGGAATCACACAGACTTTATAAATGGTTATAAAGACGACAAAACAACAACAACAAGCATGCAGTCTTTTGTCAGTGCACATAAAAGAATCCACATCAACGGCAGTGAGAAAGACATGTCTGACAAGCATGTGGGGGAAAATACTGCTGAACGAACAGTTCAATTAATGACAAGTTTATTGAGAAATGAAGGAAGAGATACATGTGTGTGTGTGTGTGTGTGTGTGTGTGTGTGTTGGGGGGGATAGGTGGGTGAGTGGGGGGCATGACCCTTGAAATAATGAGGTCAGTTAGGCCTAACAAGGGATAGATAGGGAACATATTCCAATACAACGAAGTGCTACCTGACCATTCATCCGCGAAACTCACTCAAGCGTGCAATCGTTTCCTGTTCGATCTTCGAGGGACCGACCGACTGCAACGTTGGGTGGTTTTGACCTTGCATGGAGTTCATGGCACCCGCGAGAGGTCAGCGGCTTGACGTTCGGTGCCAGAGAACAGTAATTACTGCCAGTGTGGCTGTGTACCCGTGTTGTGCTGTGTAGATTAACGTCAGGGGGTTGGTGTGTGCAGAGGCAGATCTTTGTTATGGAGATACAGTGTATGGTCTTCACGTATCTGGCCAAGATCATGGCTTCAGTTTTTACCAGTGCGAGTCTGTCGAGTTGATAAGACGACAGGTGATTTTGCAACTGCTGATGGTACCTGCTGATGTGGTGGTTGTTGTTTTTCTTCTGCTGTCACGATTTGTACTGAAGGTGAGACTTACTTCTGTGCAGATGGAGGAGAATATCACACAGTTCAGGGCGTTTTAAAAAACACAACCGAGGTTTGGGGTCTCAATAACAGTAATTAATAACATTTATTGGGTATCGTATCGTAATATAAATGAGCTCAACACAACTCAGAAAATGAGATTAAACACGTTAGATACAAATTACAGATAGGCTATGAATTCGCTATCTTAAAACCAGTAGGTGTAGTGACATACTAACATAGGCCTGTATATGTACATGCATACACACAGACAGATATATACAGGCAACATAAATACGCACTTTGGCTACACATTTACATACATAGCCCACACATTTGTTCAACAAATTGTTCAACACACACACACACACACACACACACACACACACACACACACACACACA
>JADBJO010000926.1:60000-62500 GCA_016801955.1 Conus betulinus
AACCTTCCAGGTAATCAGAAACGAACATGTCACGCGGCCATTACCAGTTCTCCAAGCTATTGACCTTCAAGTTTAAACATCAACGGCACAGTCCGCTAGAACTAGACAACTCAGGATAGTCTTTGAATGATCTGCAGAATATTGACTCTCTGAGATATTAACCGACACAGTAACGATGGCACAGCTAACATATTAGCAGTGTGTGGGAGAGGGGGGAGGGAGGAGGGGGAGGGGAGGCGAAAGGGGTAAAGGGCTTGAGATTGAAAGGGAGGGAAAGAGTTTCGGAAAAAAATGAATCTTAGTTTACAGCTCACCTTTTCAAAACATTGATTTGCTGCAGGCTTGAAATTAGGATGGTATAGGGGAAGAGATGGGTGTGGGATGGGATGGGGTGTGTTTCAAGGGTTTATCCCCCTTCCTCCCCATCTACACACACACACACACACACACACACACACACACACACACACACACACACTGATGCAGGCAGACGGACAGACAAATAGACAGGCAGACACACACACACACACACACACACACACAGACACACACACACAGACACACACACACACACACACACACACACAGCACAGAGAGAGAGAGAGAGAGAGAGAGAGAGAGAGAGAGAGAGAGAGAGAGACACACACACACACACACACACACACACACACACACACACACACACACACACACACACACACACACACACACACACCTCCCCACTCTTTCAAACATTCCCATCGGCCCAGGTTGGATAAATAACAAGAAAAATTGAAAATGGCGTAGCATGCTTAAGGGAGAAAAAACAACAACAACAACAACAACCTAACAAACAACACAACACAACTGGAAAATAAGTATAGAATAGAACACCGGATCAGAACATGTCATTAGCAATTCTGCTGATGGAAAGTGTAGATAATGTCCGGATAATTACCTACCATCCCCACCCCTCCTCTCTCTGAACCATTGTGATGAGGGCGCAGCACAGGAAGATCAGCGGATAAGGTGTGCTATTCCTCCACTCTCCTTACCTGTCCCCGCCCCTTCCCTCATTCTCACCGCCACCCCCTTCTCCCTACCGCTCATCATTTTTTCAAACGCTGTTAACATCTCACAGGAAACTGGAACACCGTGACGAGTCTGATGCTGAACTGCTCACTAAAAAAAAAAAAAAAAAAAAAAAAAAAGAAAGAAAGAAAAAAAAGGTTTTCGGTCGAGGGATGGAGGGGTGAAGGCAGGGGGAAGGGGAGGAGGATGGAGGGGATAGAAGTGTGTGTGTGTGTGTGTGTGTGTGTGTGTGTGTGTGTGTGTGTGTGTGTGTGTGTGTGTGTGTGTGTGTGTGTGTGTGTGTGTGTTTGCAAGCTCGTACGCGCGCATACGCTTATGTGAAGAAGAGGTAAAGGGAATATGGAAGGGGTGGATGTCGATTGTTAGTGATTTCCCAAGATAGTCGCCAGGAACAAGTCAGCTAAGATACAGCTGAGTTGGATGAAGATAAGTGATTGCTCGTTCATTCGTTCATTTTCGTTGTCCTGAGTGTTGTGTATCTGAAGAATACCTGAAGAAGACCTATGAAGTCGAAACGTGTCGTGTTTTGTCTTGTGTGATTCGTTTGTCTACGTTTTTTTTTGGTTTTTTTTTTTTGTTGTTGTTTTTTTTTGCGGTGCTTTATCAATATCTTTTCAAATTTGTGAAGATTTCCGCCTGCAGTCGCCTGACGTTGCAACTAAGATACAGCTGTTATCAGAAAATGAAAATGTTCTTTTTTTCCGTGACAATGTTGCTGACTATTCAGATTTCAAATTTTACTCTGTTCCAGGGGTCGGGAGCACAGCTTTTCTTCAGGCCACCATGCTGAGTTCCAACAGACCATCATCAGAAAGTCCAGTGCTCGATATCACAGGCAATTTCTGTGGACGGTCACCATCATTGTGTTAAAACATTAGCCCCATCCCCACTCCCCACCTCCGCCATATACCACTGTCAAGAATATGATATTTCGTTTTTAGGTCTCCGCAGCGTGATGCATTCGTTACGCAGCCAATCTCTGCTTTTCCAAGACACCAGCCACAGACATCCCAGAGAACTGGGATGCAAGAAGGTAAGGCAACCCAACGACAACTCATTTCTGAGCTTTAGCATCAGACAATGGAACTGAACGAACGTGGGCCATGCTCCCAGCCAAAAGACATTCTGGAGATGGAAATAGGATTGGGCTCGTGTATGACAGCTGTAACAAATTATCCGAGAGAAACCATCACACATTTACAGCTGAGACACTCAATGTGGTAGAAGCACCATTAGTCATTCCATTGGTGAGAGCTAACGATTCTAACACAACTACCTCAATATTAATCTAAACACTGATTGTGGCAGCCGAGAGCACAACGGCCTGAGACAACCACCTCACACTTTCAGTTTATACATGACTGTGGTAGTGCACAGTGCTGTTGATGGAGACATCCACCTCATAGTGTCAGCAGAACGCTGACTGTGG
>JADBJO010000926.1:67500-72500 GCA_016801955.1 Conus betulinus
AATCCTCTCTGATCATGTTATAAGCTGTACAATAGAGTATAAAGTGATTTTCATTTTCTCTCACACCCATCGAGAGAGAGAGAGAGAGAGAGAGAGAGAGAGAGAGAGAGAGAGAGATGCAAACATGCGTTTAGATCATGGAGTAAAGAAGAAAGAAAGAGTAGAAAGCCAATTGCATATAATGAGAAAAAAATAAACCACTGATATCCCCCTCGCCTCCCCAAGAGTGTACATGATCATTTCAGAAGTACACTGGCTCACACATACACTGCATGAGTACATCATCATAAGTCTGTCACATATTGACATTTACATTCACTGAGATAGCGTGTCCAATCCTTAACAGTAGCAAAGTATTGTGAGACAGTGGTAGCCTTCTTATAAACAGCAACAATCACTTTGGGAAGTAACTAAACAGACTGTTGGTGATGATATAAGAAGATACAAGTGGATAGGCATTGGTAATCTGAATTTACTTCACGTCTGCGTAACTAGTGAGAGTGTGCAAAATAGTGAACAATTTACTTCCATAAGATTCAGAGTGTCACTGGCATTTAAGCTCAGGCGGAAGTGGGGGGACACCTATAACAAAGACTTGTTTTAAAAACTGGTCATTTCTAGACATGGAAACGTGGAGTTTGTAAAATTTCGAGCATTCATGTTAAATGTGGATTGAACAGTTCCAATCCAGACACAATCTGTGGTGTTTAGGATGTTGAATGATAATGGACACACAAGGACACAAATGTAGAAACATACACAAACTAAACTACGTATACAGAACGTCCTTGGTAGGTAGTAAGTATGCCAACAGGTAAGCATCATAACTTATTTTCTTCATTTTGTTCTGATTTTCAGGTGGACTGACCTTCCTGGCCATCCTGATATTCGCCGCCTGTTACAAGGACGACGACTGGTTCACGGACCCATCTCTAGGCTATTCCTATTGGCTGTCCCTGGCCGGGAGCCTGGTGACGATGGCGGGAGGCGTGATGCGCATCGTGTTCATCACGTGGCCGAACAGACCCACACTACCCATCGACAGGCCGGCTAAACACGCCCCCCAGGCGCCGGGCAAGAGGAGGGCCAAACTCCGCGCCGATGACGCTCTGGGTGCTGACCCCTTGCCGATTCCTCTTCGTCCTAGAGACCAGATGCAACAGAACCGCTCCAGAACGAAGAACCGATCCGGTTTTCAACGGTTCCTCGGCCTTTTCAAACGTCAGAAACAGAAGAAATCGACAGTGGCTGACATCAGCACGGTGTGTGACGCCATCAGGGGGAAACAGACACAGGACCAAACAACTGCTCAAGGAACGTTCACCTCAGACGGCTCACAAGCACCGAAAGGAGTCCTCCGCAGCGCCATCAAGCCCCCGAACGCCAAGACCCGGGATGATGACGACGACGACAACAGAGACGACGAAGACACATTTGACGCGAACTCTGCAGACGGGAAACGAAAACGAAACAGGAACGACCGCCGATTGCGAGCGGGGAGACGAGTGCAGATCGTGGAACCTTTCGTAGGTTACAACATACCGCCCACACCGGGTCCGGACATTCCAGAGCTGGACGGGAGCAGCTCTGACGACAGCGCGCGCGAGCAGCGAGGAGGGCCTGCGAGAGGACAGAGGTCACCAGAAAGAGAGGGTCAAGCGTTATCAGAAAGTGGTGGAGAGAGAGGACCTACGTGCTCGTGTGGTTAAGACTCCCCCGTCCGTGGTGTACCCTGAAGGTCACGAAGAGATGAAGCATTACTTGACGGTCAGAGCCTTCGTGGACAAAAGCAGAGCGGGCTCGGCTGCCTCCTCTTCCAAGGCATGACAGGTGTCCGTCAGGGAGGTTGCTGCTAGCTGCCAGAGGAGTAGGGAGAGAACGGAGGGACATTACTTCCAAGACTGGACGATGTGTCGGAAATGTTAGATGTGCGGGTGTCCAGAGTTTTTTGTTTGTTTGTTGGTTGGTTGGTTGGTTGTTTGGTCTCTCTCTCTCTCTCTCTCTCTCTCTCTCTCTCTCTCTCTCTCTCTCTCTCTCTCTCTGTCCACTTAAAAAAACAACTTTGCTTTGTCTCTAGTGTCTCCGCCCCTCCTCCTCCTCCTCCACACACACACACACACACACACACACACACACACACACACACAACTCTCTCTCTCTCTCTCTCTCTCTCTCTCTCTCTCTCTCTCTCTCTGTCTCCTCGATCGTACACCTATTTTCCCTCAGCATAGTCGTGCCGACAACATGAGACTTCAGCTAAAGTGGTTCTGGTGAACTGATGACATGATGATGATGATGATGACGACGACGACGACGACGAAGACGAAGACGACGACAATAATGATGATGACGATGACGATGACGATGGAGAAGAAGAAGAAGATGATGACGACGAAGATGACGACAATGATGATGATCATGACGATGACGATGACGCTAGAGAAGAAGAAGAAGAAGAAGAGAAGAAGAAGAAAAAAGATGATGATGACGATGATGATGGCGAAATTAATTTGTGCGTGAGCAGTCAGCTCTCTCTGTCTGTCTGTCTGTCTGTCTGTCTCCGTCTCTCTCTCTGTCTCTGTCTGTCTGTCTAGCATGAGGCGAACCATCAAGCTTTTGAATTGACCTTTTTGAATTACAATGTGAAAATTTATTAAATAAATTGCATGAATGTTCCTTTATGAATTATATTAACTCCTTTGATGTTGTCTGTTTGACAGAAACCTTTGTCGGTGCAAGTTTTGATTATAAAACCGTTTTTCCAGAGTTTACAAAAATTGTTGCTCCAGCTAAAAAAATTCACAGTGCACGGGAGAAACTCTGGAGGAGTATTAGTGATGGTTAAGAAACATTTGGAACCATTTTTAAAACAAATTAAGGTCGACTGCAGTAATGTTATCATACTAAAGATGGACAGTAGATTGTTCAACATTGGAAAGGATGTTATTTATGTGGGTTGCTATGTGGTGCCAGAAGGAGGTCCAGCATATAACCAAATGCAGGTAAAAGACGGAGTTGTCTTTCTTGAAGAAGTTCTGTCAGAGGTAATACGCGATGACGATGTCTGCCTCATAATATGTGGAGACCTTAATGCAAGAACGGGATGCAAACAACCAAGGCAGGAAAACATGCTTATTTATCAGGCACTTAACCCGGTGTGGAGCGATGAAAATGTTGATGAGAATGATAATGATGATGACGATGATTTGGAATCTCATAAATGGTCGTTGTTCAAAGACCAATCGATTAACAGTTTTGGGAGATCATTGTTAGATTTGTGTTATCTGTTTGAACTGCTTATATTGAATGGTTGTTGTGTTGATGACAAACAGGGGAATTCACTTTTATTTCCCCAAATGGATGTAGTGTAATTTGATTATTTTTTGGTCTCTTCTGAGCTGAAGGAATTCTGTAATATGAAAGTTGGGGACAAACTGTTTTCTTTCTTGGCACTTGCCTGTAGAAATGAAATGGAAGAATGGTTTTAATGAAACTAAAAAAGAGAAGTCAGCACCGCAGAGTGGTGGTGAAGAAAAGATTGTATGGATTGATGAAAACGAACACTTGTTCAAAAATGAAATAGAATCAAATGATTTTAAGAACATTATGGAAAGAATTACTCAGAACTGTCATAACATTGATTTATGTATTGAACTTTTTGTGAATGCTTTGTGTGGTGCCGCAGCGTGCATGATGAGAAAGGTTTATAACGAAAGGAATAAGTGTGATGACTGGTTTGACATGGAATGTCGGCAAAAACAAGGTCTGGTCAAAAATCTGCTTCAGAGATATAGGAGAGCTAAAACCGAGCCATATAAGACAGAGCGTAAAGGTGAGTACGTCAAAGAAAGAACACAGTACACTAAATTGAGGATCAACAAAAAGAAAGAATTTGATGAGATTAGACTACAGAGATTAAAAGAGTCAGCCAATGACCCAAAGCGTTTCTGGTCGGCAGTAAGTAAGACAAGTGAACAGAAAGACAACGATAAACAATGATATCACATCTCAGCAATGGTATGATCATTTCTTTAATGTCTTTAACCATTATAGTAACACAGTGGAAGGTAATGGAGTACAAAGACAAGAATTAGACATAGAAATGACGGAAACAGACGAACCTTTATTCAACGAACCGATTACTAGACAAGAAGTGATTGACGGCATAAAACATTTGAAGGGTGGGAAGAGTGCAGGGCCAGATAAGATTGTAGGGGAAATGTTAAAGAATTCTAATGTTTTAGTAATTGATGTTCTAGTATTGATATTCAATAACTTGTTTCAAAGCGGTTCGTTTCCGATTGAATGGGCTAAATCAATCATCGTTCCTATCCACAAAAAGGGAGATGTAAACACTCCTGATAACTACCGAGGTGTAGCTCTGACAAGTGTTGTCAGCAAAGTTTACACACACATTTTAAATGTGAGATTAAAACGTTGGGCAGACCGGGAAGAGAAAATCGTGGAGGAGCAGGCAGGATTTAGATCTGGGTACAGTACAACTGATCATATATTTACGTTGTTCGCTCTTGTACAAAAATACATGCTTAAGAATACAAAATTGTATGTCGCTTTTGTTGATTTCAGAAAAGCTTTTGACTCTGTAAACAGAAATATTTTATGGAATGTTCTTAGAAAAAAACGGAGTTAACGGAAAGTTATACATGGCATTACGTAGAATGTACGACTCTGTATTGGCATGTGTGCGTGAGAAATGTGTTTATTCTGATTTTTTCAATTGCCCACGTGGAGTCAAGCAAGGCTGCCTTTTAAGCCCACAGTTGTTTTCTTTTTTTTATCAATGAGCTTGCTTTAGAACTCTCAAGAAATGGTAAACATGGTATTCAGATTATTCCAGGTGCTGTGGAGATTTTTATGATGATGTTTGCTGATGATGTAATTCTGTTGTCTAGTACAGCAATAGGATTGCAAAACCAATTGAATGTTTTGAAACAGGAAGCTGATAAACTACACAGTTTGACAGTAAACCTTGATAAAAC
>JADBJO010000926.1:85000-92500 GCA_016801955.1 Conus betulinus
AGATGTCATTATATTTACTTGGAACGTGCGTACCAGAATCGCGCTCGCTCGCACTAACACACACACACACACACACACACACACACACACACACGCGCGCGCGCGCGCACGTGCGCGCACGCACTCACGCATGCACGCACGCACGCACGCATGCACGCACACACACACACACACACACACACACACACACACACACACACACACACACACACACAAATTTACACACGCGCGCGCGCGCAAGCGAAGGCCAGATCAACAACGACATGCATGCAGTGTTGTGCAGAAACCATGCGCAAATGCACGCTCATCATGCACAATGCATGCGTTCTCAAAGACTAGCTCTCTCTCTCTCTCTCTCTCTCTCTCTCTCTCTCTCTCTCTCTCTCTCTCTCTCTCACACACACACACACACACACACATATACACACACACACGCGCGCGCGCGCGGGCACACACACACACACACACACACACACACACACACACACACACACATCATTATCCTGACCATCATCACCATTCACCACTGGCTTTTTTTTTTTTTTCTCCTGTCAGACCAACATCGCCGTTGATCAATTGGTTTAGCTCAAGGCCAGAAAGCTGCAAAGACACAGTGGAAGTTCCCCAGCCAGATGTTCCTCACGGTATTTTTTTTTTTTAAAAGCCATGTCCAGTAGTCTTGTGCCGATCAACTCTGCCGTCCTCTTTCTGGCATGTCCCACAGACCGAAAAGGACCATATCATCTGAATAGACAGGATAATATCTGATAGGATGACCTTAGGAGTATGCTTTCATGCTGGTATGGCTTTTGTCGGTTTTCTTCGTATCTTCTCATCGGTTATAGCAGAGAGAAACCATTATTCTCTGTGGTCAGAACCAATGACCCTACCATGGCCCACTCACGTCACTTTCTTTTTAATGCAATCTGGCAGCTAGGTAATGAATTGCATACACTGTCCGAAATGGACGCTAGCTGTCCATTCTCCAGGGTCTATTGCACACATATGGAGATTTAGTTTCTGTTGTTGTGGTTGCAATGAAAATATCTTCAAGTAAAAGACATTGTCTCTGGCCCTCATCACGGTCCAGTCTCATCCTGAGGATGGCAATAGATTAGTCATTTCAAAGACCAGAGGAGACAGGATTCGTATCCGTCTTTCTTTTCTCTCCTTTCTTTCCCACTACTCGTCTTTGGCGGAGTCTCCGGCCGCTCGGGCAGGTAACTAACCTTCTTCTTCCGGGCAAAGGACTTAACTTAATCAATCCCCTGAGATGTCCTCTCAGATAATTGAGTATGTCAGCTTGTGGTCATTACTGTTCAGTCAGGTCGGCCAAGAGCCTGTGCGTACAGCCTCTGCAAGCGGGAAGAACATCGTGTGTTTGCTTCAAATTGTACAATTTGACAGTGTCGGCTGTGTGGTGTGGTGAACAGACAGCCAACCTGTCAACAGGACGGCTGTGTAGTGTGGTGAAGAGACAGCCAACTGTCAACAGGACGGGCTGTGTGGTATGGTGAACAGACAGCCAACCTGTCAACAGGACGGCTGTGTAGTGTGGTGAACAGACAGCCAACTGTCAACAGGACGGCTGTGTAGTGCGGTGAACAGACAGCCAATCTGTCAACAGGACGGCTGTGTAGTGTGGTGAACAGACAGCCAACCTGTCAACAGGACGGCTGTGTAGTGTGGTGAACAGACAGCCAACTGTCAACAGGACAGCTGTGTGGTGTGGTGAACAGACAGCCAACCTGTTAACAGGACGGCTGTGTGGTGTGGTGAACAGACAGCCAACCTGTCAACAGGACGGCTGTGTGGTATGGTGAACAGACAGCCAACCTGTCAACAGGACAGCTGTGTGGTGTGGTGAACAGACAGCCAACCTGTCAACAGGACGTCTGTGTAGTGTGGTGAACAGAGAGCAAACCTGTCAACAGGGCAGGCTGTGTAGTGTGATGAAGAGACAGCCAACCTGTCAACAGGACGCAGACACAGAGCCAGTCAGCCAAGCAGGAAGTGGTGAATGCCTTCACAGAGCCAGTCAGACCAGCAGGAAGTGGCGAATGCCTTCAGTGTATGCCACGGAACTCCAACTATCGAAGGGAAAGATTCTGACTCTACATCCTCTACATCTGTGCTTATTTTATGTGCAGTTTGTAATTGTTATCTTTTATTTATTCATTCGTTTATTTACTCAATCGTTATTTATTTATTTATTTATTTATTTATTTATTTATTTATTGTCAGCCAGAACTTGTTCTGCCTTTAACGGTGATAGTCCTGAAAAAATCCACGGTGGTCAGCTGGGCTGTGTTTCTACTAACTAAACAACCAAAGAAAGAAGTAAATCAATCAAAAGTAGCTCGCAATCGACGACAGTTCAAAGATAACATGATACAGGCTCGTTTCAACAACAACCACACCTGGCAAAGCGCTGTGCCAGGAGGTAAAAAAACGGAAAAAAATGAGGCCAAGAGAAGAAGAAACCTCCGGGAAGACAACCTCCGGGGAATGGGACAGGCTCGTTCTTCACCAACTCTCAGAGGGCCGAGATGGACAGAGATTGTCAGGAAGTCATCAGTGGTGCCGGAACAACGCCTGGTGCTTCCAGACAGATTAGAGAATTGTGATCTCCCGTTCTACACACGTGTGTAATTGATCACTTATGCACTGCTCTTGGGCTGCCAGATTTCTGGCTTCTGGGGGATCTTGTAGATTGCGACTAACCCCATGAGAATGAAGGTAGTGACTCACAGTGACCTCGAAAACAACATTAGAGAAAATGTCGAAAACCTCTAGATAATTGCCAGAACTAATACCGGATATTGATTTTGGGTTCAGACGCTACGAGTGTTTCTTTTTAGTGCAGTTTTTTTAAGTTGAGTTCCTCATCCTGGAACGTCTTTTAATTTGTAAACAAATATACAAGCAAATAAACACATTTAAAAAAAAAGAGAAGAACGGATAACATCTGAAAGAGAGAGTGAGAAAATAGAGAGAGAGAGACCCCATTCGAGAGATCAGATCATCATCATCATCATCATCATCATCATCATCATCATCATCATTATCGTCGTCGTTGTCGTCGTCGTCGCCGTCATCATCGTCATCATCATCACCATCGTCATAATGGTATACATATACATAAATATAACAATAATAAAACTAGTAACCGGTAAAGTACCTGGCCGTGGGGTTTTGGGGACACACATGAGAGTGCGTGCGCACGCCCCCCACCCCCCCCCCCCCCCCCCCTCAAAAAAAAAAAAAAAAAAATCGACACACACACACCACAAAGAGAGAGAGAGAGAGAGAGAGAGAGAGAGAGAGAGAGAGAGAGATCAGAAAGAGAAGGCAAAATCTATCCACACCCACGTGTAATATCTCTCTCTCTCTCTCTCTCTCTCTCTCTCTCTCTGTGTCTGTGTGTGTGTGTGTGTGTGTGTGTGTGTGTGTGTGTGTGTGTGTGTGTGTGTGTGTGTAAATATTTACTGAAAAAGGAATTTTTACGAATACTTCACGCAGCTGTGAAATAAACTCTGCTCCACCTTCTCCATAAAGAATATGAATTCTGATTTTACATGCTGGACGTCAAAAAGTAGGATTTTTCAGTTAGTGTGTCCAGTTAGTAGTCCCCCCATTCACCCATTCCCCCTGCCTGCACCAAACATAATAATGACCTCGAATTGACAGGGGAAAAAACCCCGGTTTTTTTTTTTGTAATTTTTTTAAACTCTCGAATGCCTTACGTAATAAAAGGGGAGAGAATTCCAAAGCAGCGGGGCACAAAGAGAGAAAAGACCGATGTGATTGTCCTAACTTCATCCTAAGGGGTCACAACGACCGAGTGAAGGGGGGGCAGTCGTCTCGTTCTCCCTTACACCGGCGCACATCCCACACGCAGCGCACGTGCTGGCGCTCGCAACAAGAAGCCCGAGGGAGGAGGAGAAGGAGGACGGGGTGGAGGAGGCGAGGGGGGAAGGAGGGAAAAGCACGACCTCCGTCTCTCCAGCCCGCTACTAGGCCGCTCACTTCTCAAGTGACATACAGACAGACTGGGGGAACCCCGTGTCTCATCCGGCGGCTTGGGCCTGAGGGGGGTGACCATGGTCGCTTGTTGTCAGCTGTCCTGACGTGAGAGGAGTGTACGGGGTGTGGGGTGGTGCTCGGTGTTACTGCTGGTGGCACTGGGAATCCCCGTGTGTGTGTGTGTGGCCGTCTTGTGCTGGTGATGGAGGTAACTGTTTCCGTCTGGAACCGCTGGCCGGAGTGATTGGGCGAATTACTGAGAGGTGACGACGAAAGATGTCTGGAAGTGCTGGTTAGAACTGGAGTTGGAATGGTTACGTCATACACTGGGTTTTGACGATTTGAAGAGTATTCTTATTGGGAATCTGGTTTGGTGTTTCGGATTACAAAACAGCACTCGAAAACTTAAAATAAGTTGGAGTGTGTCCTGTTCAGTATTATTGCTGTGTATCTGACATTTGACATGAAACAGTGCGAATATTTCTGTATCTCAGACATTTCGTAAACAACACACAACAACGACAAATTACAACAGAATTCAGTTTGCAAAACAATGCGTGGAGGATATTTTCTGTTGCTTTAGGGGACCCAGTTCCCATTGTTCAGTTAATCGCTAGATAACGGCGGTTTGCACTCACTTAACCGTTGCGCTAAAATAACAAAGCGTGCGTTCTCTCTGAGCTCTTAGACAATGTGACAAGTGGCAACAGCTGCGAATGGAAGACTCGACTGATGAACCAAAGAAGGGGAGAGAACCAAACAAAGGGGACATACAGCATGTCTCCTGGCCCACGAGACGTCAGTGGTATATAAAGAGCTCAATGCTCGAGCAACAAATTTAGTGCTGGCAACGCATTAGGATTTCAAATTATGTTTTTGAATGAAAACAGGCGACACAGCAGGTTCTCAAATTCAAGACCGGAATTTTAAACAAAAGTAATGGGGTGGACGTACACATTTGAAACGCTTGATGAATAATAAACTTTTTACATACCTTTATGTTTTAAACCGAAAACTGACCACAAATATTGACTTACAAGTTTCAGGTTTGAATCGGAGATTGTGCGTTTGGCACAATGTAACGAAGGATATAAGACACAACTGAAGCACAATGGAGGTCTGATCATGGACATAGACTATGCGCTTCAGGAGAGAAACAAGGACATCATGAGGACTTCCCCCTAGTGTAAGTCTTGCATCGTCCCCCCTTTCACACCCACCGCTCTAGTTCTGGAACCAGATAACTTGGCACTTCCTGACGGATCAGTTTGACTCGATGTTCCTTTTCAAATTTCAAATATTTTGATTAACAACAAAAATACCCCCCCCCCCCCGCCCCCCCCCCCCCCCCCCCCCCCCCTCCATCCAGACTGTAAACAAGCTCCTACTCGGATACAGCCCCACCGACTCTCCATGATGGGCCGCTGCCGTTTCCGCCCGCTGGGTTACCGCATCGGGCTGGGCTTCGTGATCCTGGGCTGTGTGCTGGTGGCCCTGGGGTACGGGTTCCCGACCTGGCTCCGTGTGTCCCGGCGCTACACCCAGGGGCTGTGGCACGTGTGTGGGCGGCACTGGGCTTCCTGTCAGGCTCTGCCGCGTCTGGGCGGTGAGTGGGCGCTGCTGCATCTGCAGGCCGTGTTTGTTGTGGTTAACCCTGCCCGCAGACCTGGTGGAACTGTGCGGCAGATGTTCTTGTTGGCCCTGTCTGTCTGTGTGTGTGTGTGTGTGTGTGTGTGTTTGTTTTGTCTGTTCTCCACTTAACTGAAAGATAGTTGAATGGGTATTTTTTGTAAACTCTCTCTCTCTCTCTCTCTCTCTCTCTCCTCTCTCTCTCTCTCTCTCTCTCTCTCCCCTCTCCCCTGCCTTTCTTTTCTTTCTTTTTGTTCTCTCTCTCTCTCTGTCTCTCTCTCTCTCTCTCTTCTCTCTCTCTCTCCCCCCCTACCCCCTCTCTCTCTGTTCTCTCTGTCTTTCACCCTCCCTTCACCCCCCCCCCCCCTCCCATTCTCTCTTTCTTCCTCTCTGTCTTCCTCTCTCTTAATCTATCTTTTAAAACAGATTTGCGCGAAGGGGTAATGCCCTAGAAAAGACTAACTGACGACTTATTAAAGGAAGGTAAAACCGTTTGCAAGCGAGTTGTGGAAAACAGTGCCAGGGTAAAGGGAAAGGGGAGGTGGTGGGGATGGGGGGGGGGGGGGGAGAGAGAAAGAAGTGCGTTGGGGTAAGGAAAGAACGTTGAATTGTTCGTTTTTGCAGAAAATGTTAAATGTGCGCAAGAAATGGACGATGACAATGGACCTTTTCAGCTGTTGTTTCTTCGTTTGTTTGCTTGGTTGTTTTTTTTTTTCTTTCTTGTTTTTACTTTGGCTCTGTCTCTCCGTCAGTCTGTCCCTTTCTAGATTTGTCTGCCTGTCTGTCTGTCAGTCTCTCTCCCCCCCCCCTACACCTTTCTCTGTCTGTTTCTGTCTTTCTGTCTGGATGTCAGTCAGTCTGTCTGTCTGTGTCTCTCTTCTTCTTCTTCTGTCTGTCTGTCTGTCCATGTCTGTCTGTTTACCTCTGTCTGTCTGTCTCGCTGTCTGTCTGTCTCTCTGTGTGTGCCTCTCTCTGTCTCTCTCATGCAAAATGCGAATCTAGCCCAAAAATCATAAACGGAGCGCACACACACACAACACACACACACACACACACACACACACACACACACACACACACACACACGCACGCACGCTCGCACGCACATGCACATGCAGACACACATACACACGCGCGCGCGCGCGCACACACACACACACACACACACACACACACACACAGCGAGACGAGAGCGAGAGAGATGGCGAGAGAGAGAGAGAGAGAGAGAGAGAGAGAGATACACCCAACACACAGCCACACACAACACGGAACTTTCGCAAAACTTTCGTTCGCATTTGCATTCGTATTCGCATTCTCCACACACACACACACACACACACACACACACACACACACACACACACACATACACACACACGCACACACACGCACACCACACACACACACACACACACACACACACACACACACACACACACCACAGAACTTTCGCATTCGCATTCGTAACATCATTCTCTCTCTCTCTCTCTCTCTCTCTCTCTCTCTCTCTCTCTCTCTCTCTCTCTCTCTGCTATGTAAATTTCCAGCAAGTTACAAAAATCGAGTCTGTCTGCTTCGTCTTTGTTTCTGTCAGTACACGCTTGCGCGCGTGCGCACACAGACAGATAGACAGACACACAGATAGACACACACACATATACACACGCACATTCGCACAGCGCGCGCACGCACATCCCCCCCCCCCCCCCCCACACACACACACAGAGCGTATGGGAATCAGAAATAAACTGCTTTAATGGGAATCTGGTTCTGTTGAACCGCTTCTGCTTTCTTCGTTTTTCTTTTTCTCTCATCTTTCTCCTCTACCCTACCCCTTTTCCTTCT
>JADBJO010000926.1:95000-125000 GCA_016801955.1 Conus betulinus
AGTCTGTAAAGAATCTATCCTTCTGACAACACCCCAGAAACGGGGCCCACCGACACAAACCTGGAGAGACACAAGTTATGCGGCTGATAGGAGAGCCGAGGTGGTGGCGTGCGCTCGTGTTTCAGTTAGCTCCCCTGGGAATCTGAAACCTGAACCCCGGCAGCATTGCACTGTCATTGTACATGTGCAGTTGGTGGGCTAAAGCCCCTCGCAGATGAGCCGTTGAAGTGAAATGGGCCGTGCTGAATTGCGGTGTCGTGTTGGTTTGTGTTGCGTTTTGTCATGTGGCATCCTGTTGCGTTACAAATCCACCGTCATGTGTTGTGTTGCACTGTCTTTTGTCACGTTGTGATGCGTTGTATTATGAACATGTTGTACTATATCGTGTCGTGCCGCGCGTTGTATTGTATTATGTGGTACAGAACTGTATCGTATTGCTTTGCATTGCAGTAGGTTAAGTTACGTTCCATCGTGTTCTGCAGCATGCAACTGTCCTGTTGCAGTGCTCTGCTTTGCACGATGCAGTAGACAATAGCTTAATGTATAATGCAAGACAGAATAATATCTTGCATTGTTGTGTTGCTGTTTTTGCGTTCTTTAGTGTTGTGTTGTGGTGGTGTAGTTGGCCGTATTGTATTGTGTTGTCTTATATCGTTTTGTATAGTGTTATATTGTACTGTATTGCGTTTTGTCGTATTGAATTACGTTGTATTGCATAACGTGAACATCTTGCAATGTTCAGCGTGTTATTATACAGTGGTACCATAACCCATTATTCATGAACTTGCTTTTGTTTATTCGTTGTTGTCTATCTCTCTTTTTCATTTCCATCAAAGATAACTTTTTTCCGGATGTAGGTTCTTTGAGGTGTGTCCGATATCTGCCGTATCCCGAGAACTTAGTGAATGGTCAGACACTGTAACACTTGAATGCAGACCATCGTTCAAGCTAGACTAGGAAAAAAAAAAAAAGAAATTAAAAGAAAAAAAAAAAGAAAGAAAAACGAAAACGGCTTTTAATGGAATCGAACCTGTGATCTTTGATAACCGGTCTCTCAGGGAACGTTGTATATATGAATTGTTGCTATGCAACTTGGATGCAGTTTTTAAGTGTTTTTTTTTTTTCATTTTTATTTCTTTGACCAAGGATGACACAATAAAATGGAAAACGAGAAGATTGTTGCCATTGTGCAAGGAAATTGTGGTCTTGACCGCATGTGGAAGATGAGATTTATTAGATGAACACGTGTAAGACGAGCCTTATTAGATGAACACGAAGTGTCAGGCACAATATGTGTACCTTCTCGTTTAGTTGACAAGATGATAAGCTCCGACATCAATAGCGACATAGCGGCAAATTGGGAGCCATCACGAGGAAACACACACACACACACACACACACACACACACACACACACACACACACACACACACACACACACATCAAGATATAGTGATATAGGAAAATAGGAAAGTAGGTAGAGAGGACTAGAGAATAGATACAAAGATAGATAGACAGATAGATAGATAGATAGATAGAGAGAGAGAGAGAGAGAGAGAGAAATTCATGTTGTATAGATGAACATACAGATAGATGCATTGAAAGGCATACAGATGACACGCACACACACACACACACACACACACACACACACACACACACACACACACACACAGGGGGGGGGGGGGGGGAGAGAGAGAGAGAGAGAGAGAGAGAGAGAGAGACAGACAGAGAGAGAGAGAGAGATATAACGGACAGACAGATAGATAAATGTATTAACAGACAGGCAGGATTGACGTATACATAGATAAACAGATACATTAGACCTTTATGGGAGAGAGAAGAGAGAGGGAAGGTGATTCAGAAATGTCACGACAGGACCTCCCCTCATGAGCGGACCCTGAAAGAGCTTTGTGTGATTGGCTGGGTTATAGCGCAGCTGAAACTGTAACTCAAACCCCTCTGGGGGGGGGGGGGGGGGGGGGGGGGGGGGGGGGGGACCATTCGAGAGTTTTTACAGACACAAATATTTTCCCTCTGTCATAGAAATGTCCGCTAGAAATTTCCTCAGTTTCAGCGCAGTCTTCTTTCTTGGTGCCGTTTTTTCCTCCTGTTTATTTCCCTTGGGCTTTTCCCCCCTTGTCTTTAGTTTCTTTCAAGCTTCGGTCCCATCATCTGTATGTTTTAAAGTTCACTCTTGCCTCTTTGTCTTTCTGTGGGCCTGGTATTTGTGTGTTGTTTCTTTCTTCTTGCTCTCTCTGTTTGTCTGTGTGTGCCTCCTTCCCCTTCTCCTATCTCGAACTCGCATGTTGAGGCTTTACATATCTTAAGTATACTTTGGTGTACGAATTTGTTGCTGTTTGCGGAAATCACATGTGCTGATGTTATCTTTAGCAAAAAAAAAAAAAAAAAAAGAAAGAAAAAAAAAACTAAAAAACAAACAAACACACAAACAAACAACAAAAAAAAACCAAACTTGTATGAACATACAAATCATATGATTTTATAATACAACTCCGAGGGCGCGATTGTCGCTTTAAAAGGACGGCTAGTAATCATGAAATGTTTTTTTTTTGAAAATCGAAACAAAACAAATCCAAACGCAAAACAAAAAGACAAGGAATTGTATGATCAACCAGCTTTCACTTTATCGCCAAAGGAATCTATTTTCCCAGGTACTTTAAAGAACAGACAACATTAGCGTAGGAGATGAACAGATAAAGAAAGAGGATGGTACGACCACGTGTAGATGAAAAACCTTTCCGGAACCACCTCTTTGAAACACATGGAGAGAAATCAGAAGAGTGGCGGCAGAAATGGACAGACATCAAAGCCCAGAAGCAGCCATCAGTCTCAGAAACCGGATGGGCTGAAACAGCACTACGAACGAGGGCCCATTAAGATGAAAGAAAGACAGGATGAAGGAAAAGAAGAGAGAACAGAAAAGACCGGAAAGAAAAAGAAAGGAGAAAGGTAAGAAAGAAACAAAGAAGATGATGAGGGAGAATAGAGGTAGACGAACAAAGAAACAAACAAGAAAGAAGAGATTCAAAAGACACTCATCCACGCACCAACCACGCTCCCATTTTTCTCAGAGGGCATCCTGTGTGGTTTTGAATGCCCTTTACATTTGTTATTGGCAATGCCAGTCTGATTCCCATTATCCAAAATGACACCCACCACTGGGCCTTATTTTCTGTCTACTTCAGTTTTCGCGTGCGAGTCACGTTAGGGCAGAAAAATGGAATTTGAATGTCTCCTTTCACAAATGGATTACAAGCATCACATGATGAAACTTTGGCTGTTGTACAACGTTGTGAATGTAATGAGTCTGCCATGAACTGTCTATACAGGTACATGAATCAACAGAAACTGAAACTAAATAACGTGACATGCTTGGTTGTTAAGCCTAATGGTTTCGCATTTGGACAACGCATACACATCGGTTTTAAAAAAAAAAAGGGGGGGGGTAATTTTTTAAAAAAAAAATGTGCAATAATGAAGGTAAAGATCACACAGCAAATCAAGACGTCTGCAGCAGAGTTTCCGTTGGGTCACATGACAACATTTCCACCATCAGCAGCAGGAGAGAGATGAAATAGTACGGGCACGGTTCAAATTCTGCCGGTCCGGAAAAATACCAGTTTTGCAAGAGGCAGTGCCAGCCGGAAGGGGAAGAGGCTGACAGAGGAAGCAAAGGTGGGAGGAGGGCATCAGGGGGTGGACAGATCTACTCATTGCCAGCCCACAGAGAGACGCCGAGAACCGAGGGATGAAGGTGGCTAGGAAGGCGTAAGTGACGCTGCCACAACTGATCAGCGGTACGAAATCGATGAGACGTGGGTCAAAATACATAAGAGAAATGAGAACGATGATGTAGACATTAAGTCTCTAAGCGGTAGCAGAAAGCATCCTTTGAGTACGTCTAAACATAGTACGCCCCGGGAAAAGCTACGACGAATCTCCTGATCTTTTCCGGAGGGTCTCTGCCACAATCCTGACGAAGGCCAGTGGAAATCGTATCGGCTGTGGGATGAGCTTCCTGTCACTGTGCGCCACTAACGTTAGGAGCCGGCGCTCGTTTAGCAAGTGATCAAGGGGCCTAAACGGCGCGTGGCTTTACCATGTAAAGCAAACTGCGTACTGTAGCCTTCGGCCCTCTTTGTCCGTGTGTCTGCGTGTTTTGAGAAGTCAGATTGGATTTCGTTCAGTTTCGCAGGCTGTTGGTAGGGTCAGCATCTCCAACTGGTTAAACGTTGAAGTTTCTACAGTCGACATGCTGAAGGAAACACTGTTTGGAAATCACAGCTATTTCATCTGCGGCAGAAATGGCTTAAGCACGCAGAGTTGTGCCCCTTTTTCTCAGACGCTCCCGTTTCCTCTTCAACTCCCTCCCTCGTCTTTTTCCCCCCCCCCCCCCCCCCCCCCCCCCCACCATTCCTCCATCTTCTTCCTCACTGTTTGAGAACTGCACATTCCACTCCCGTTTCCACAGCAAGGCATTCCCGTGTATAAACAAGCACGGCACGACACGTCCTCCACGCGCGCCGTCTCCCAGAGAGAGAGAAAGAACAATCACAAGACAAAGACTACACCAACAAAGGCTTTTAAAAATCAGCGGAGGAGAGAGGGAAGAAGAGAGTGAAAGGTGAGGGAGAGATGGTGGGAAAGGGTGGTGGAGAGCAGGGGTAATGGGTTGAAGGAGTGAAGGGAAAGGGAGGTGGTGGGGTGTGGGGCGGGGATCGAATTGCAAAAGGAAAGACGACAAGGATTTGCAAGCAGAATTGTGACATGCTGAAACTGAACAAATATGTTATTATGCAAGCGCTCCTTCTCAACACTATCTATCCTAATTATTAATACGAGAACGTGCATTTGTTTCAAGTTTCTTTTTTTTTTTTTTTTTTTTTGTTAAAAAACACACACACACACACACACACACACACACACACACACACACACACACACACACACACACACACACACACACACACACTCACACACACACACACACACACACACACACACACACACACACACACACACACACACACACACACACACACACATACACACACACACACACACACACACACACACACACACACACACACATGCACACACACACACGCACGCACACACGCACACACACACACACACACACGCACACACACACACGCATGCGTGCGCGCGCGCGCACACACACACACACAAACACTCACACACACGCATACACACACACGCGCGTGCGCGCGCGCGCACGCACACACACACACACACACACACCACACACACACACACACACACACACACACACACACACACACACACACACACACCACACACACACACACACACACACACACACACACACACACACACACTCACACACACACACACACACACACACACACACACACACACACACACACACACACACACACACACACACACACACGGACTCTACAGCAGTCGACTTCCAAACGGACTGTGAATGATTGGAGAGGACGGGTGCCAGGACTTTTCTGTCGCCGCCAGCCGTTAATTTCTGAACAGATCCATTCCAGATTCACCCCCAGTCAACAAGCTGATGCCAGAACTTGTTAGCGGACCGAGGATTAGATCAGTCAGTTGGATATGTGGGTGTTTTCGCTTCCGATGATAGGCAGACAGACGGAGGGACAACCACCCACTCTCATCTACATGACTTCGTTGACCTTGGTATACAAACACCTGTGTGGTTTGTGTCTTTTCTTTCTTCTCGTGTCTTCTTCTTTTTTTTGTCTGTGTTACATATTATCTCGCTTTACCTTCACACATATGTTCTTTTATATTATACCCGCTTTTCGAAAATGTCAAGGAACAAAGTAATAAGCACGTACTGATCCCCCACCAAAAAAAAAAAAAAAGGTTTGGCATAGAAATAATACACAAACCCATGAAAACCCAGTTATCATGTTCGTTTGTTGGTAAGTTGCTGTTATTTAGACTTGATTTATAAGAATATACATTCATCTCTGTGCGCCTGATTTATGTCAGTCACTTGCGCCCGTTTCGAAAAAAAAAAAAAAAAAAAAAAAAAAAAAAAAAAAACGGACATCAGTTCCGTTATCATAATCGGATCTGGAAACAAAGCTTTTAGAGAAAAGAGGACTTTTGCTGGAACAAAAGGAAGGGTCCTCCGACTCCTCCCCGACAAAAAACCCAACACCATCCACGAGCAAATGACCGGATGCTAACAAACACGTTCCTTCCATTAGAGCTGATTGATTAGTGGGAACACTTGGAGGTCTCTTTCACCTGAGCCAGTGGTAGGCTGTTCTAAGGACTGACTCGCTGCTGATAACGGCTGGTGACGGGACGGAATGAAGTCAGAACAAGAAATGAGCTACGGCAACTGTCTTGACTGCGTAAGTCTGTGATTGCGTGTTTTTTTTTGTTTGTTTTCAGAAGCGCGCTTACACGCGCGTTCACGAAGGCGCTCTCGTATTGAGATACACATTCAAACACACACATGGAGCACCCATACTGGCAAACAGTCTCTCTGTCTCATCTGTTTCTATCTCTGTCTGTCTGTCTGTCTGTCTGTCTGTCTGTCTGTCTCTCTGTCTGTCTGTCTCTCTCTCTCTCTCTCTCTCTCTCTCTCTTACACACACACACACACCTAAAGGGTTTTATGAAACTTGAAATACATTGAACAGCCTGATTATCCCAAACAAAAGTAAACCCATACGAATTCAAGCACTGACGAATATTTGTAGCCCACGTCTTCTTTTAATTTCTGTCCAAATTATACAATACTTTATGAGCTTTGAAAGGTAGCCTACTTCCCTTCATCCACATTAATTTCAGCCATTATTTAATACATCTTATATAAGACTTTACATAGATCGGAAATCTTCCTCGCTCACCATATACAAAATCATTTGGAGTTCTGGTGTCCACATTCAGAAAACGTTTCATGGCAAATACACGTACTTTTTCAATTTCAGTACTACTGTCAAATGCCCAGACTTCTGCACCATACTGCGCTGTTGGCTGCACCTGGGAGTCAAACAATTTTTGTAAACAAACTTAAAGAACTGCATTCCAGTTTGTAAAGCACTTCACGGATTACCATAATTACTTGTTTGCCTTATTAATTATATCTTAGCACGTTAAAACTAAAACTGAGTCGCGTTGAAAAGTTAGCTCCAAGATATTTATATGCATTAACTATGGCCACAGGTTCATTTCCATATGTCCACCTCTCAGTATGCGCCAAGTACCCCTCCTTTGCGAAAAAACAGTTCTGTTGGTTTTCGTCATATTTACTTTAAGTTCTAGTCTTGTCAAAGCCGAATGCAAGCTATTCGATTGTCTCTGTAAGCCAGTCACTGTTTCAGACAATAAAAGAATATCGTTTGCAAAAAGTAATATAAAGAATTCAGTCAAATCAAATTTAACACAATGCCGACCATTTTGAATGATCTCCAAGGCAAGCTCACTAGTGAACAAGAAAAAACAAAATAGGACTACACACATCCCCTTGTTTAACCTCACAAGTACAACTTACAAAATCAGATAATTTCGCCCCCTATCTTACTCGCGCTTTCACTTCTTCATACCTACTTCTTACACATCGAAACAACTTACCTTTGATTCCATATTTTAGTAGAACACACCCACAACAACTTTGTAGAAATAGAGTCAAAAGCTTTTTTTTGAAGTCGACAAATGCGACATATAATTTTCGATTATTTGCGAACTACTTTTGAACTGCGGCTAGCAAAGAAAACGTGTGATCAATAGTAGAATAGGCTGTCTTAAAGTCACCGGTTAAATCATTCTGTCACTCCTGTCATCTTTTATTGATAATGAAACCATACACTTTACTGCCTTCATACACAAAGGAATACCCCTACAATCATGTCACATTATTTGTTTCGCCTTTCATAAATAATGGTAGAATGATGGATTCCTTCCATTTTTCTGGATAAACTTCTTTTTTTTTTAAAAGGAAACTCCAAGGGCTGAGTGCTACCCATCAATACAGCTCAAAAGGATGGACCGGAATAGTATTAAAGACTTCATGAACTCACTCACTTCTTCAGTCCATAGCCCTACAAAAATGTAGGAGGGAGGTGGGATAGGGTAGAGGACATAAAGAGTATGTGTGTGTGTGTGTGTGTGTGGGTGGTGTGTGGTGTGTGTGGTGTGTGTGTGTGTGGGTGTGTGGGGGGGGGGGGGGGGGGGGGGGGGGGGCAGGGAGAAGAGGCGGAGAGGGGAAGAGGGAGTTGCAAGTCACCGAGTCTGACCGGTGCTTCTCTCTTGGTCAGCCTTCTGTGTCTTCTGCGCGCGTGCGTGCGTGCGTGCGTGCGTGCGTGCGTGTGTGTGTGTGTGTGTGTACGAAGAAGGTCAGGGATGCCAGGGGCTGAC
Source organism: Conus betulinus (assembly GCA_016801955.1). Classification (NCBI taxonomy): domain Eukaryota; kingdom Metazoa; phylum Mollusca; class Gastropoda; order Neogastropoda; family Conidae; genus Conus; species Conus betulinus. The sequence goes on from JADBJO010000926.1 coordinate 103,419, forward strand.
CATTCTTTAGTGTGTTATCAGGCTTGCTCTCCCTTTGTCCTTTTCTGTCCATAAATTTGACAGAAGACCACACACCACGTCATCTGTCATTTTTTTCACAGTGGCGAGGAGGGCCTCCTATAGACCTGGCAAGGTTGCCAGCTAGCTCTGATGCTGACAAAGGCGCTGCACTGGAGCTCTGATCATGAGGTTCGTAGGGGTCTTTTTTCTGTTGGTTGTTAGGAAAGCCTGGCGTGCCAGTATCCTTTTTAGGCCTTGTTATTGTCACAGATGAAGCTAGAGATCAGGTGGAATGATACATGAGCAAATGAGCGGACACACACACACACACACACACACACACACACACACACGCACGCACGCACGCACGCACGCACGCGCGCACGCACGCACGCACACACGCGCGCGCACGCACACATACACATACAGAGAGAGAGAGAGAGGATGCATTTTTTTACACTTACATGATCCAGTGCTTCAAAAATGGTCACCTGCATTTTCGCAATTAGATCAATTTTGATGTAATAATATTATAATGATTCAATGTAAGTTACTGTATTATACTCTTGTGATATGTTGATTGGGTGCTTTCCTTTCCGGTCTTTAGTCATTTATATCCTTGAAACCTTTCGTCTCATGTGCAGTTAACTTTGTTTTGATGTTTTGACCGATTTTATGTTTGAACACAAAATACAAACACAAATTAACATAATTTTTTCTCAGCATCAGTGACCATACCAGTTCCTGTACGCACTGCCGCATCAGTGAAAGCTTTCAGTCACAGATTTTTCTGGATGAGGGATAGATAGATGCTGACGGAATGTAGAGCAAGGTTGGGACGGAGGGGGGAAGGTCAAAAATGGGAGGTCAAAATCCCGTGACAATAGTATCAGGCGTGCCGGAAATGAAGCGTGCCTACCACAGGGCTGCGGTGTCTGTTGGGAAAGAAAGATGTGAAATGGTTTCCTTTGACGTGTGGTGGTGGATCTCGCCAGGGATCCATTGTTTGTGACCAACCCAGATGTATGGGAAGAGTACTCCCACAGCGATACTCTGGGCAGTTCCCTAAGAGAGGCCCTCGCCTATTTGTCTGTCTACGAGCTTTTTATCGGTGCCTTGCACTGTGCAAAATGGGTGACGGGCGGAGAGAGAGAGAGAGAGAGAGAGAGAGAGAGAGAGAGAGAGAGAGAGAAGAGGGGTGTGCACTGAAGTGGCAATTGGGATCAAGGGGGCGGGTCGGAGATGGACGTGGAAATCGGGGTTGTTGGGCGGAAGGGGGCGGAAGGTGGGAGAGCGGAGATCGGTGTCGGAGAGAGAGAGAGAGAGAGAGAGAGAGAGAGAGAGAGAGAGAGAGAGAGAGAGAGAGAACTTAATGTTGTTTTTCTTCCTGACTTTCTCTTTTGCTTACTTCGTCCACTCTTTTTCATTCCTTCCTTTCACCGTTTCTTCTGTCTTTTTCCCCTCTGCGACTGCAGTCGTTTTTTTTAAGTTAAGAACTAGAGTGTAAATGCCACAGTAAATACCAAACCATTGTTTCCCAGTATAGTAATGATGTGCCTTGTGGGAAGGATCAGTATTAAATCCGTCCGCTCGACAATATTCGCCGACGCGGTATGTATATTTACTTTCATGCATACAACTTCGTATACATACACACACACACGCACACACACACACACACACACACACACGTGCGCACGCGCGCGCGCACGCAGATGCGCGCACACGCACGCATGTGCGGGCGCGCGGCGCACGCGCACACACACACACGCACATGCATACGTACACACACACACACACACACACACACACACACACACACACACACACACACACACACACTCACTCACTCACATATGCACACACAAGGCGCATTGAAAACTACGTAACTTTTAAATCATTGGCAAAAACCTCTCGTACTGAATTTAATCCAAATTGGGAAAGATAGAGATCGAAGTTCAGTCTTAATCACATCGATGCGAAGTTCGATCTTAATCACATTGATGCGAAAAAAGCTGATCAACCTACCATTTTGTCGTGTATAATAAAGACGCCTGTGCAAACAAAATACCCCATTCATTAATACAAACTTAAGAGGCCGGGTTTGGTTTCGTTATTCCATCGCTGAAATAGCAAAGAGCTATATATGTTGTAAACATCAAATCTATATTCGTTGATGAAATGATAGCTACAGTCATGGCCTTGACATTTCTTACTGGCCTTTCGCAATCGAATTCCAAATGTCGTTTTGTGTAGAAACAATGTCATTCTTTGCAGTCCATTAGGTTTTTTTCAGTTCCCATCTAAGACATACTTTGGTACGTAAAGGAACATTTCACTTTGTCTTTTGGTTTCCATCACACTGTGGAAAATGTGAGGAATAATCTTGTTGAGACATCTGCGAAAAGGGTGCTAAAGCTGGACCATTCCCTTTCCAAGAAAGTCATTAGATTTTAAAACAGTTTAGGAGTCTTTCAGAAATGATCAGGTGTATCTCGTTTCTAAAATTAGAATCACATTCCATTTGAATTGACTAACATCAGAAACCCATCCAACACTTGCAAATTAGTGATATCTATCAATGGAGACATTTTGTTGCAACATTTTATCGATTAAAACTAGATGGTATGAGTGGCGAAATGTGTATGTGTTGATACAAAATACCAAGACCACATGTATTCTTTGACTATGTGCCTTTCAAGGCATACGTATCATGTTTATCAGGGATCTCTGTGACTGATACTTTTTGTAATGCTGATTTGATTTTCCTTTCAAGATTACCTTTTGTTTGATTAGTTGTCCAGCCAAGTGTGTAAATTAATCTTTAATTGGTTGACGGATTCTTTGATGTTACGCGTGCAAAACAAAAGCACACAAAACATACACATACAAATACACATAGAGGCGTGCAATGGAGAAAAGATGACTATACGATGGACTCTACAACCCAACACTTATATGTATGAAAACACACACACACACACACACACACACACACACACACACACACACACACACACACACACACACACACTCTCTCTCTCTCTCTCTCTCTCTCTCTCTCTCTCTCTCTCTCTTTCGCAAACATTGTGAAAAGAAGTTGAATGAAAACACCAACACTACTGCTGCTGCTGCTGACACTGCTACTACTACTACAACAATTACTATCACTACTACTACTATGCGCACGCGCGCGAGCGTGTGTGTGTGTGTGTGTGTGTGTGTGTGTGTGTGCGCGTGTGTGCGTGCATGCGTGCAAGCTTGCATATGTGTGCGCGCGCGCGCGTGTGTGTGTGTGTCTTCATACATATAAGTTTTGGGTCGTAGAGTCCATCGCGCAGTCATCCATTTTCCATTGCAAAGTCATCCATCTTCCATCGTAGAGAGATCCGTAACCCTACCGAGTCCCCACTGACCATTATTATGATTGGGTTTGCGTTGAAATGCGTCTGCGCTTGCTGGGGGGGGGGGGGGGGGGGTAGTAGTTCAACAGGTCTCCAACACCTCACACAGACTGTCAGACTTACTTTACTTTAAGATATCCAAGATGCCGCAGTCATGCCAAAAGGCCCCAGACGGCCTCACAGAAATGCAGCGAGTCGGGAGCTGCTCTCCAAAGGCTCTGGCAAATATCAATTCCGGGTTCCTTTGCGCTGTAGTCAGACAGGGCTAGCAACACGCTCCTTCGTGGCTGGTCAAAATGAGCGCAGAAAGGCACGCATTCCTTGCGCGCTCACACCATCTGAACACCTGATAATTGCGTCCTTTTTTCGAATGTTGTATATATCCAGTTGCGAATAGTTTTCCTTCCGTATTTAGATGCTTTTGTACAGGTTTACTACCACATCATTTGTAAGAGAATATATAGTGTGGGGGAAACAGTTATGCAAACAATGTCTCTCTCTAACCAAAGATTTGTTTAAACGAATATGGAGATGTGCTTATGGTTGGGGATGAAGAAGAGAATGTTATCTTATAAGCATTCTTGATGAATGATGATACGCGTTTGAATATAGCGTCTGGTACTTGTGTGCATTGTCCTTATGTGTCATAAGTAAAAAGTATTTAATGTGTTCTTGGGAAGCACCACTCCGCTCTTTGTGAACGATTCCGCAATACAAAGAGCAATCGTTGGACATGAAACCACCGTTTTCGCCTTGTTAGATATGATTAAGTCTTTGTTTTGTTTTGATGTAGTTGTGTCCCCTTGAGCCACACCAGCTTTTTCTTCCAGACTCACCGGCTGCTGATGTTGTGTCCTGAAACTACATTTCAAACTGGTCTTTGCTGCGCTGCGCAGGGGCGGATCACTTTCCTATGGAACGACCAGGTTACATTCTTTTTAATACGGTGTTTGGGATTAGACCACATTTGAGTCTACTATCCCCCAAAAGCTGATAGTGATGGAAGAGGATAGGAGTGGTCTTAATGGTAGAGAGGGGAGAGAGGGGCAAGATGAAGAGAAAGAGAAAGGACAGTGGTAAGAGTTCGCAAACCAAGTGGACAGCCGGCTGCCTCCACTACTATGGCAATGCTCGTTTTGCCGTCGACGTTGTGATGATTTTCTTGCTCTGCCACCAATGTTGTAACTTTTCTTGTTTTGCCGCCAACGTCTCTAGTTTTACCGGCAACATTATGACGTATCTCGTATTCCCAACCACATTGAGACGCGCGCGCGCGCGCGCGCGCGCGCGCGCGCGTGTGTGTGTGTGTTGCAAACGCTATGACATTTCTCGTTTTACTGCCAACGCTGTGGTGTTTCTAGTTTCGCCGCCGTTGCTGTTCCAGAGTTCTGACGTTCGTTCTTTATCGCTATGACTTTTCTTGCTTGCCGAAGATACAATGACAATGAAGTTTCTTGTTTTTTTTTTTCAATTAGAAGGCTAGGACGTTTCTTTTTTTTTTTTTTTTTCGCCAATGTCTCTGGCGTTTTTTCTTATTTGCCAGCAACATTATCACATTCCTTGTTTTACTGCCAACAGGTAACGTTTCGTGTTTAATGCCAATATCAGAATTTCTTCTTTGTGTCCTGCACTATGATATTTTCATTTTCACCATCTATTCAATAACGTTTTTTCTGTTTCGCTTAAACTGTAACGTTTCTTGTTTTGATTACCTACCCTATCAGAATGCACCGTTAGACTTATATTTGGGAGGGAGGGGGATGTACCTACAAGAGGAGGGACGTGGGGGTGGGATGGGGGGTGGGGGAATAGGGAGCGAAGAGGATGGCGGACCCCTAAAAATCCTACGTCCCGTAAATCGCACTCGCTAAGTGTTTTGAAGACATCTTGTACTAGAGATAGTGTAGCACTAATGTAGACCTTACCGCCAGAGGTTTGGTACTGTTGACGTGACAGTGTAGGCCTTACCACCATGCCACTATTGTTGTGACAGTGAAGGCCTTACCACCATGCCACTATTGTTGTGACAGTGTAGGCCTTACCACCATGGCACTGTTGTTGTGACAGTGTAGGCCTTACCACCATGCCATTATTGTTGTGACAGTGTAGGCCTTAGAGCCATGGCACCATTGTTGTGACAGTGTAGGCCCTACCACCATGCCATTATTGTTGTGACAGTCTAGGCCTTACCACCATGGTACTATTGTTGTGACAGTGTAGGCCTTAGTGTCATGCCACTGTTGTTGTGACAGTCTAGGTCTTACCGCCATGCCACTGTTGTTGTGACAGTCTAGGCCTTACCACCATGCCACTATTGTTGCGACAGTGTAGGCTTACCCACCATGCACCATTGTTGTGACAATGTAGGCTTTTCCACCATGGCACTATTGTTGTGACAGTGTAGGCCTTAGCGCCATGGCACTATTGTTGTGACAGTCTAGGCCTTACCACCATGCCACTATTGTTGTGACAGTGTAGGCTTTACCACCATGGCACCATTGTTGTGACAATGTAGGCTTTTCCACCATGGCACTATTGTTATGACAGTGTAGGCCTTAGCGCCATGGCACTATTGTTGTGACAGTGTAGGCCTTACCACCATGCCATTATTGTTGTGACAGTGTAGGATTTACCACCATGCCATTATTGTTGTGACAGTGTAGGCTTTACCACCATGGCACCATTGTTGTGACAGTGTAGGCCTTAGCGCCATGGCACTATTGTTGTGACAGTGTAGGCCTTACCACATGCCATTATTGTTGTGACAGTGTAGGCTTTACCACCATGCCATTATTGTTGTGACAGTGTAGGCCTTAGCGCCATGGCACCATTGTTGTGACAGTGTAGGCCTTACCACCATGACACCATGCAGTGTAGGCTTTACCACCATGGCACCATTGTTGTGACAGTGTAGGTCTTAATGCCATGGGCACTATTGTTGTGACAGTGTAGGCCTTACCACCATGCCATTATTGTTGTGACAGTGTAGGCTTTACCACCATGGCACCATTGTTGTGACAGTGTAGGTCTTAATGCCATGGCACTATTGTTGTGACAGTGTAGGCCTTATCTCCATGCCACTATTGTTGTGACAGTGTAGGCCTTACCACCATGGCAGTATTGTTGTGACAGTATAGCTTTTACCGCCATAGCACTATTGTTGTGACCGTGTAGGCCTCAGCGCCATAGCACTATTGTTGTGACAGTGTAGGCCTTAGCACCATGGCAGTATTGTTGTGACAGTGTAGCTTTTACCGCCATAGCGCTATTGTTGTGACAGTGTAGGCCTTTACTACCAGAGGTTTGGGCTTTTTTGAGTCAGTGTCTGGACTTTCGTCTTGACTGTCCATTTGAAGCGTCTCATTTTCTTTTTTTTTTTTCCATAAAAAAGATTGTTCCCACAGTTTTGCTGTCTTTTGGTTGCAATTGAAGGCATCCTTGGAATGATGCACACCTACTGTACACACATACACAGGATTAAAAAAGTAAGTATAAGATAATCGTGTATAAGTAGTATTATATTCTTTAGAGGCCGAAAACGGTGTATTTCCTCCTACGGTGACCCATTTATACGCGTTTTGGTTTGTGTGTGGTTGCACATGACCGCTCGCGACGCTCGACGGGCACAACAGGGATCCAGTGGTCATTTTACACGGCCCGGGTTGGTGGGATCAAACCTAGTTGAAGGGAATTCCCGCCCAGTACCACTTAGAAAATCGCCGCATTCAAACCGTGCCGTGACTTGCGAGGTATCCATACCTGCGTTTATTGAATGTGCGAGAGACATTTCCGGCGGGCGTGTCAGTGTCTGCAGTCTCGCCCCGCAGAACCTTGAAGGGTTGGCGTCTTCCTGTTGGCGGAGTGCTGGACAGTTCCCCCAGGACCAGCTCAGAAGGCTTCTCCAGAGCATGAGCAGTCGCTGTGCAGCCTCCGTCCAAAGCTGTGAATGCCCAACACCGCTATTGAAACCTTTGGATACACAGTGTGATTGCGAACAGTAAAGCCTGTGGTTGCTTTCTGCCATTCTGCTGGTGATTGATTGTGCCAAAACGATTCCTTTTGGGTCACAGATGATTTGAAAATGTTTTATTTACTTTCAGTAAAACGAAGGTGTAAATTTTGTTTAGAATTGGTTTTTGTTGTTGTTGTTGTTGTTGTTGTTGTTGTGTGATTCCATATTTCCTACCTTTTTTCCCGTTGTACGTGCGTTCAGTGTGTGATGCATGTGTGTAGTAGATCTGTGCGTCATGTTGCTGATGTCCATGTTTCCGGGGTACCAGGTGAAATATGTGTTCGGCTGCAATATGTTTTAAATCCAGTGCAAACCCAGTGGGCTGGGGATTAAGTATATCACCCATACATAGAAGCACAAACTGCTGAGCCAGCATGCATCGTGTTTCTCCCAAGATGTGACAACGTCGAACAGGAATAACGTGTGCCTCATGTTTAAAAGTTCTTCAGTGGAGAGAGAGAGAGAGAGAGAGAGAGAGAGAGAGAGAGAGAGAGAGAGAGTTCAGTTTGTTTAATTTCAAATTCAAGTCAAGCCCAGCCTTAGATGAATTAATTAGGGGCGGTAACAATACGTTGCATAGCTAGGTAGTAGAAAACATGGGATCAAACACGTCAGTTCGCTTTGGTCCTTACCATTACGGAAATTCTTAAAATTATATAGTTCAGCTGAAAAGCTGTGTATCGATACAAGTGCAAAGTAGCGCAAAATCCCTGGATTATTCAGTGTCAAACGTAAACAAAAACGGAGATCAAATTTGGTGCCAAATCTTACACGGAGATCGTTTGGAGCAGAACTTTTTAATGACAAAATGAAATTATCCACATTTGAGTGAGAAGGGGAGAGAGAGAGAGAGAGAGAGAGAGAGAGAGAGAGAGAGAGAGAGTTTATTTTGATAATGCGATTTCGCTCATGGTTTATTTTGATTATGCGCATTTCGCTCATACACAAAAAGGGGGAGGGGGGGGGGGGGGGGGGGGGAGATGGGGACGTGCTATAAATGTTTCAAAATGAATAGAATCAGAAAACAACAACAGGCAGACTATCATACAAAAGATCATCACGACATGGAAACTAAATCACGGAGTAGAGTATGTCGAACACGAAGTTAGAATCGAAACACTGGCCGTATAACTTGATGAAAACAGTACTTTCTGCCACAATTGTCAACAGTCACGATATGAAGGATTTCCTTTTTCAACAGCACCGTCTGAGTCAGAGTTGGTGAGCCGTTCCTCCCTGAGTGCGTGAAGAAGACTGTCCAGCCTTCTCGTCCTCTCCTCCAGACACGCCAGAATTTCCAGGCCAGTGTTTCGGGGCTGTGTAGTTTGCTTTAATGCTTTTGGTTCACAATCTTGATGGTCCCTCACACTCAGCATCTGTTCCACACATGTCCGTATTTTCCCCTAAGTCGTCGCTGTCTCCGCACTTCCGAACTGCAAGGTTGGTTTGAGACTTGTTCGCCGGGAAAGACTGTCCGCTGCTTGAGTTTTCTGTGTTACACTTTGTCCAGTCAAGCTGCTCACTGTGACAACAAATGTCACTGGGACGGATGTCTACGAGACTAGGAGAATGTTTTCCATATGAAAACATGTCTACAGAAACAACTTCATAATTATTTTGCGTTGTCGCCAGCAAAACAGGGCGGGGTGGGGGGAAAATAAAGCTGAAGGAGACGATGAACTTTGCAAGTTTACTTGCCTTTTTTATCTTTGTCCAGTCTGTGTCTTTCTGCTCTTCGTTTGTCTCGGTTCACATGAGACGGGCATAACCGACGGTGCACAGTGCAGTGATTTTGAATTTGAGTGTCAGCGGGTTTGCCGGAAGTCGTCAGTCTGAGGACGATCACAGTTTGATTGCCTCGGCGTTCAATTTGAAGAGAGGAGAGCGCCATTTCGCGAAGCGCAGCGTTCTACACCAGTTGCAAGGTAGATGGGAGTTCCTCCACAGACATGTTGATGGAAATCTTTTCGAAAAAAAAAAAACTACAATTTTGCTGCTGGTGAAAAGTGCGTCTTGCTGGCTGCCCAGAGAGAGAGAGAGAGAGAGAGAGAGAGAGAGAGAGAGAGAGAGCCCCCAACGACCCGAATGACATTATATCAGACTAAATAGGGCATAAACACGACACACACATTACGCGCGCGCGCAAATAGGGCACACACACACACACACACACACACACACACACACACACACACACACACAGAAACCTTCTGAAATTAGCGCAGCGAGACCCCTTTTAGAGCATTTCCCTTTCAGATCAGTGGAACATTCGGAATGGCGTGGCAAAGAGTGAATCATCATATCCCTCTCCATTACGTTGGCCTTTTGCTTGCCTTCAGCGTCCTGTTCCTCCTCCTCCTCCTCCTCCTCCTGCCGCCCCTCCCCCCTCTCACCCTCTTAACACCCCTCTCCTACTCCCCATCATTTCTTTTTTTCCTTTTCTCCGCATTCTCTCCCCCCCCCCCCCCCTTTTTTTAAGTAAGAAAGGTAGAAGGCGAGGAAAAAAGGAAAAAAGACAGGGCCTTGATGTATTTTTGCAGCGACATTTTCGTCTTTTGGTGGGCTATGCTTGACATTTTTTTCTCTCTCTTTTGTTTTTTTTCATTTTTTTTTTTTTTTTTTATTTCAATCCTCTTCTTTTCGTTTTTTTTTGGTTTTATTTTCAATATTACTTTTCGTTCTTCATTTTTTTCTTTCCCTTTTTTTCTTTCTTGCTTTTTTTCTTCCTTTCTGTTACGTTTTTTTGCTTCTTCTTTTCTCTCTTTTTTTTTCTGATTTCGTACATTTTTCTTTCTTGTTTTTTTTTTTTGCCGTATTTTTTTTTTTTCGTTTTTTTCTTTCTTGTTTGTTCCTTTTGCTCTTTTTTTTTTTTTTCTTTTGATTTCGTACTTTGTTTCTTTCATTCAGTTTTTTTTCTTTCTGTTCCTTTTGCTCTTTTTTTTTTTTGTTGTTCTTTTGATTTCGTACTTTGTTTCTTTCATTCATTTTTTTTTTCTCCTTTTCTTCTTTAGTCTCTTTATTTTCCTTTCTTCCTTCGCCTTTCCTTCTTTCTTTGCCGTTTTCTTTTTCCTTCCCAGCTGTCTTTACTCCACATCTTTTCCATCCTTTCTTTTTTTTTTTTTCCTTCGTTCCTTCTTTCTTTTTCTCGCTTTGTTTATTTTGTATCACTTCTTCCCTGATTTCTGTCCTCTTTCCTTTTTTTGACTTTCATCCTTTCTTTCTTGTACTTCTGTATGCACATATCTTTTTTGTTTTTTTATTTTTATCCGTCTTCCCTTGTTTTCTTTTCCTTTCATTCATTTTTTTTTTTACTTTCCACTTTTCTTTTCCATTCCTTATTTAAAAAAAATATCCTCCTCCCTTTTTTCTGTCTTTTTTTTTTTTCTTTGTTTTCCTTTCCTTTCCTTTTTTTTCCCTCTCCATTTCTTTCTTTTTTCTTTTCTTTTCCTTTCTTTCTTTTTTTCTGTTTTTCCTTTCGTCCGTTTCTTTCTCTTCTTCTTCTTTCCTTTCTTTTCGATCTTAGTTTCTTCTTGCTTCACTTTCTTTCACACCTTCTTTCCTTGGTTTCTTCCTCCGTTTTTTTTTTCTCTTCTTTCCTTCCTTCTTTCTTTTTTCTTTACTTCTTTTTTTTTCTCTTTCATTAAAAAAAAAACAAACTTCCCTTTTCTTGCTTTAAAAAAAAAAAAAAAAAAAAGTTCCTCTCTCATTTAAAAAGACTTCCAAGAGACTTACTGGCGATAGAAAAAAACCGTGTGGCAGAGCCAGAGCTGGTGAAATCAATGTCATATTAATAGCCTAAATCTCTTAAGGACGATTTCCCCGGAACAGCAACAGACAGGTGGGAGGGGAGGGGGGGGGGGGGGGGGGGGGGGGGGGGGGGGGGGGGGGGGGGGGGGGGGGTAGGTAGGGAGGGGGGGGGGGGGGGGGGAGGGGGGGGGGGGGGCATAAGTGAAAACGAAGAATGCGAGGAGAACAAAGAGCGGGAAGGGAAGGGGAGATAATGGAAGTGTGGAGGAGGGCTGAGGGAATTTTGAGTGGGAGGTACATGTGGTGGGAGGTGTGACGAGGCGTCTACCTAAATGACTCATACTCAGAACCAGTTCTCTGGGTCACTTCTCATGTCCCCGATCAGGGATTAGTGTGGATGTCGCTGCGGGTGTGTGTTGTCTGGCTCTCTCATTGGTTCTGAGGATTGATTGCTTTCTCTCTCCTTCGTCACCATGGGTTGCGTCCCCTGTATACTTAACGAAGGCACCGTGTAATGTTTGATCGTTTTTCTTTAGACGTACTACTTATCTCTGACCAAGTCGGTGTGACGCTTCGGTTTGTTTTTGTTTTTGTTTGTGTTTCTTCTTTTGTTTTTTGATTTTTTGAAATTTAGACCAGTGAAAAGATGGAGAAAAAATGTTGAAGAAGATGATGATGATGATGATGATGAAGATGATGATAGCAACAACAGCAGCAGTAGTAGTAGTAGCAGCAGCGGCAGCAGCTCTAGCAACAACAACAACAATAAAAATTCTAATGAGATTAATAGTGCTAGTGATGATTATTTATGATGTTGATGATGTTAATGATGAGAAAAATGATAATAGTTATAATAGTAATAATAATGTTAATAGTGACAATAACAATCAAATACAGTAATAATAACAATGGTGATAATAACAACATGTTGTCGTACTCCTTTTTTTTTTATTAACGTGAGGTAACTTTTAAATGTTGGTAATAGCGCACCACCATCCCCTGTCCGTACTGTGATAGATCTTCCGGGCGCAGATCGGCCTGACCAGCCATCTACGCACTCGCCCCCCGATCCCAGGATGACTAGATGGTCTTTGTCCTCTCGACGGACAACGAACAAACGTTAAGAAAAAAAAAGAAGCAAAGACAAGCAACAACTGCACAAAAAATACAAAAATCGTACGACGACAACAATCTTGTATTTTCGCGAACTGTCAACATAACTATTACGCATTCGTTCACTCAAAATTTTTTAAGGGAAAAAAAAAAAATCGTCTGACGTACGCAGTGTCTCCATCTCGTCTTAGTACCGACCCAGTCACCAACTGGACCTCTCCATACACCCCCTCCCCCCTCCCTTTCTCCCGCCCCTTTCATGACTCCATCCCTACAGCTCCCCCCTTCCCTCCGCAATTCTCTCTTTCTCGTTCTCTGACTCTTTCTGCTTCTTCTTAACTGTGAAATGGACGAACAATAACAACAACAACAACAACAACAAAAACACAAAACAAAACAAAACAAAAACAGACTTATGGTTCTACATAATACGAGTGAAAAAAAAAAAAAAAAAAAAAGGAAGTTGTAGGGGCAGGTTGTAGTTTGTGTGGGAAAGGAGTGGAATCTGGGGAAGGGGAAAAGGTGGGCTGGAAGGACAATAGGTGGTGGTGGGATAGAGGGGGAAGACGAGGAAGTGCGGGGGGGGGGTGGGGCGGAGGGCTGAAGTAGGGAAGGGGTAAGGGGAATGGTAGGACAGGGACAAAGAGAGAGGGTGTTGAATGTGGGATAGGAGGGGGGGGGGGGGGGGGGGGGGGGGGGGGGGGGGCGGGGGGGGGGGGTTTGGTAGGACAGGGACAAAGAGAGAGAGGGTGTTGAATGTGGGGTGGGGTGGGAATGATAGGACAGGGCCAAAAGAGAGAGGGTGTTGAATGTGGGATAGGAGGGGGAGGGGGGGGGAGAATGATAGGATAGGGACAAAGAGAGTGTTGAATGTGGAATAGGAGGGGGGGTGGGGGTGGGGGTGGATGATAGAACAGGGACAATGAGAGAGGGTGTTTGAATGTGGGACAGGAGGGGGGGGGGGGGGGGGGTGAACAGGGAGGGGGGGGGGGGGGGGGGTGAACAAGAGAGAGGGTGTTGAATGTGGAATAGGAGGGGGGCGGGGGGGACGGGATGCCTGCAGTTTTTTTTAAAAATCTAGGTCAATAACAGTCTGTCAGCCAACGCACCGGCCCGTGTTTGCTTTTTGTTGATGTGGGGCCTGAGATCCTTCTCCTGACTGTCGTCAGCTGGAGCAGTCATGATCACACTACAACCGTTTTCCCATCAGGGTGTCAAAAGTTGTCCATGCCATTGATTCTGTTATAGCACAGCCGACCGCCACCGTCTTACCGGGGGTTAAAAATACGTCTAACCCGATACAAAGCACCAAAGTACCACCATATTAAGCCAGGATAAAAATGTTGCTAAACCTGAAAATAAAAACAACAACAATAACAAAAGACACAGAAACAAAAATCAAAAAACAAATGAAAAAGAATAACAACAAACAAAAAACTGCAAAACAACACCCTCCTCCTTCCACTCCCACGCATGCCAATTAAACACAGAACACCCGACACTGCAGAAAACGTGTAACTGTCATCATGTTACAGTAAAACCAGAATGCACAATCATCCAAAAATGCGACACTAATTATTGAGTTATATTACAACAGACCTGTTCCGAAAAAAAGAAAGTATTGGAGGATGGTAACGTCTTTCTATCGTAAGTAGAGTTAGCGTTTCTCAGTGTATAGGTCACAATCATTACAAACCTGTGCATGCGTCAGTCGGCAAACAGCGTCACGTCAAACCCACGACAAGTAGATCTTCTTCTTCTTACTACTTCTATAGCTACTGCTACTACTACTACTACTACTACTACTACTACTACCGATGATAACAATAATAATGATAATGATAAAAAAAAAAAAAAAAAACCGATAGTAACGCGCATATTCTGTCATTTTCTCTCTCTGGTTGAACTGTTAAGCTGACCGTTGGAGCAAAAATAGATGTTCCAGAAAAAAAAAAAAAAAAAAAAAAAAAAAAACCAGGGGAAGATAACGCGTAGTTTCCCATTGCAAACATATTTGCCTTTTCTCTGTTTTTTGGGGCAAGCAAACAGACAGAGAGAGTCTAGTGTTTTGGTTTGAAGCGCGCGCTAGAATAACGATGGGGATATTGACTATCCGCCCACAGGCGAATCGTTTCACACCACGTTTTGACATTTTCTGTATCAGATTGAACAGTGAAGCCGACTGACTGATGGGAGCAAAATTGCTTAGGGTCGCCCTCAAGCGGCTTCTGAGCCATGAAAGGGTGAGGTCAATCTCGCTGAACGCTTACCTCGCTTGCAGATTTCCGAATACTGTCCATTGAAAATGGGATACTGGAAAGAAGCTGTAACGATCACCATATAGTTAGCATGCAATACTCGACTCAAGCGGTAATTGTCATCAAGTAACATTGTAATAAAAATGTAATTCTTGAAAAAAATGTAATTCTTGAAATAAGCATGATAGTCATCAAGTTACAATGTAATCAGCGTGTTGTACTCAAAATGAGCTGTAACATCAACCTGCAGTCTTAATCAATAAGTAGTTATTAAGTTACAGTAAGAGCAATATATGATGCTCGGAGTAAGCTATAATTGCCATCAAGTTAATGTTTTAATAAACATGTAGCATTCGAAATACGCTATAGTTGTACTAAAGCTTTAGTATAAACTGTAATTCTCGATGTGATCTAAGGTACTTTTTAAGTTACAAGATAACCAACATTACATGCAATACTCCAGATAAACTGTAGCAGTCATCCACTTACAACATGTATATATGTATAAAACTTCAATGTACTCGCGAGAAAAAACTATGGGTCATCAAGTTATGACATGATCAATAACCAAACTCGTGATAAGTTATAACTGGTATTAGGTTGCACTAAAGCAACTTGCGTGACTGAAAATCGTCAGGTTACAATGTAATCAACATGTAGTAAAAAAAAAAAAAAAATTACAGTCACAATACAATCACAGTTACAATGTAATCGACATTTTGATTCGATCATCATCATGTCCATCTACATCATCATCATTATTACGAACAACATCGTCATCATCAGTTGTTCTCACCCGAGCGAATGTTTATTATTGTATAAACGGGGTAGGGAAGGGAAGGGGAGAGGGAGAGAGGGGTGCTGTTGAGGAGAGGAGGAGTAGGCGGAGAGCATGGCGGAGTAAGTTGGGGGGAGGGGGGGGGGGGGGAGGGGATGAGAAAGAAAATCAGAAGCAGTGTCATCGTATGAAAGCGCCATTAGCCAGATCACTCGGTTCTCCAGGGAAAACAGAAATCAATACCTTTCATTTTCATTGCCGTCATTGAACTACTAATTGCGTTCCGTTGATGGCCGATCAGGGTTTTGATTTCTTGCCCATCTGTTCTTTGCTTTCCGGAAAAATCGGTGAATGTTGTACATGATTGCTCTCTTTCTTTCTTCCCCCCCCCCCCCCCCCCCCCTCTCTCTCTCTCTCTCTCTCTCTCTCTCTCATTATTTTTGTGAGTAGTTCACTCTCTGTTGGTCTTGTTGTCCCGCTTCCTCTTTACCATTACATCATCATTCCGTTCTTCCTCGTTTTCGGTAACATAACAGAATGAGCGTTACTCCCGCATTAATGCTATTACGTTTTCTCCGCTTAAATCTTACGTCCTGTACCCTGCGCGGAAGGCGAAGTAAGCAGAACAGGGTCTTTTTTTTTTTTTTTTTTTTTTTTTTTTTTTTTTTTTTTTTTTGCCAGTCATATCTCTCTGTTTGCCTGCCTTTCAGCTATGGGCAAGAAAACTAACGAAACCCAGTTTGGTGAACGTAATTAAGATTTACAGGGTTGGTTGTGGGTCAGTTTTCTACGAATGTTTCAATGGTGAGACCAGAGTGAACGCAGTTATCTAACTGAAAAAAAAAAACAAAACGTAACGAAAGTAACGATGCTAGAAAAAGGTAGGGCCCGCACACAAGCGACTACACTCGTGTCAGAGGGAATAACACGTTTAATTCCTGCAACACTCAAAAGCTGGTTTCTTTGTCGGTTGGTTTATTCACCTATTGTTTGTTCATCTGAGTTGATACTTTTCAATTGATGTTTATGTCACTTTCTAGTCAGTAGATCAGTGATAAACAAAAACAGAAACAAACATAAAGCAAGAACAATCAGACAGAAAAAGGAAGCGGAAGGCAGTGGGTGCGCGTGTGCAGGCCTAGATATGCGAGTTTGCTGGACGGGAACAGATTTACGAGAAACGACCGACTAGACTATGTCAGGGATGATTGGCTAGCTTTAAAGTAGAGCGCTTTATGAATTAAACAGACCCCCCCCCCCTCCCCTTCCACACACCCCCCCCCCCCAAAAAAAAAAAAAAAAAAAAAAAGCGTAATATCTAAAACGGGGTACACATTTTCAACGAGTTTCACAGGAGAGTTGACAGTTGTAAGTCAGTTCATAAGTGAACCAAATTGTTTTTGCCGCCAGGGAAAGTGATAGTAAATATGGAATGACAGGAATTATTTCCAGATTCCACTATTGTCACTAGGATATAGAAATACAAAATGTCTACGCCTACGTTTATATCGCGCTAAAATGTCTTAACGTCCTATGAAGTATATTTCTTCAAGAACACGGTATCAGCACAGAAAGAGTAACTTCGCGAAGTTCACAATGTTTGATGCGGATCCGCACCCAAATTAAATGGATCCGTCTGTTTTGGCCACGTCCGTCTTCCCCCTAAATTTCGCTAAACTGAGTCCATTAATTGGTGCTTTATCTAGCTGACAGATGATAAACAAATAAGCGAACAAACAATCCAACTGACGATAATAAAAATATAGCTTCTTTGGTGAATGGGATAATATTACCAGTCTATGAAAGGCTGGGTAAACCAGGTCTATGGTAGATACAGAGATCTGGAAGTCTAATGCAGAATTTATATTGAAGCGTTTGTGGGACTGATTCACATGGAATGTTTTGCATAAAAATTCTTTTATCTTGAGAGAGAGAGAGAGAGAGAGAGAGAGAGAGAGAGAGAGAGAGAGAGAGAGAGAGAGAGAGAGAATTACAAAATCAAATCCAGAGAGAAATCAGAACGACACTACAATAAAACTAATCAGAAAACTTACAGTCTCTGCGTGTTAGGTATTGGCTATACTCATCGCTAGACTTAGATTAGGTTACATATTTCAATGACAAGCAAAGGAGATACTGAAAGCAAGTCATGAGAGAGAGAGAGAGAGAGAGAGAGAGAGAGAGAGAGAGAGAGAGAGAGATCTAATCGTGAGGACAAGACAGCAGGTGACATCGACATGCAAGCTCATTTACCTCGATCAGCCCCCCCACCCCTTCTTCCTCCACACGGAAGGGCCAGTCAATGCCGCCCCGTTCATTAATCTAATTCAGCTAATTGTGTACCGTTTGTAGGCATTCATGCTTCATGCTCGGCTTTAGTTTTCTTTTGATCTTTTTGCTGACCGGAAACTGTGCCAGGATGTTAGAGTTATCGCTCTTCTTTAATTTTCCTCCCCATTGTGTTTTTGCTTTCATTTGCCTTCTTCTTCTTCCGCTAGTGTTTTTTTTTTTTTTTTTTTTTTTTTTTTTTTTTTAAAATCTTCGTCTTCATTTTCTCTCAATTCTTTTCCCAGAATGCCTTCTTCTTCCCTGTCGAATTGCTGTGTTTACGCTGCACGCAACTGCAGGTTCTTGGAGAGTCACTATCCACCACCATCCCTTCCCCCGAACCCCGTTTCCCTTCCCCATTGAAAGCGTGGAGCTGACAGGCTCAGTGGTCGTAAGCAAAGTTTGACGTCAGATTCAAAATGACGTCTTTCGAGCTGATTCATTCCCAAACCAACGTTGCTACGGTGTTCGGCGCGTTTTTTTTTTTGTTTTTTTTTTTTAATGAGGGATGTGTGCTTGTCGCCTTTCATCTGCTGATGCTATACCGATTCATCGCATGATCCCATTCAGTCCATCTGCTGGCACTATAACCCAGCCATTAATCACGTGATTCCACTCAGTTCATTTGCAAGTCTACAGTGATTGACAGCACGACCTCTCTTCTGTCACCGCGGCTTAGTTCCCTATCCCAACCCGTCCTCAAAGGCGACATCGTTTGTCTTGCGCCATTACCCCCCCCCCCCCCCCCCCCCCCCCCCCCCCCCGCCCCCCACCCGGTGGGATTGAAGACTGCAAAGACTGCCCGATAACGGAAAATAGAGGGGACCAAACAGCAGTCACTCAGGCCGTACAGATGTATGTTGGGTTGTGGTACTAGTGGTACAGTCAAACACTATGATTAAAACAATCGCCACAGAGATTCAAACAGCTCAAACACTGTTATTAACTTATCGCCACCGACATTCTAACAGCTCAAACACTATGATTAACCTATCGCGACATTCAAACAGGTGTGTCTATATCATCTGGCGATGAAAAGACATTAAATAAACTGCTGAACTGAACATTCAAACAGCTTTGCCCCACAACACGACTGTGTTCAGGTGTGTACCAGGACTTAACTTCGAAAACGTATGACTTTGATACATGAAACATGTTCACATTACAAGTAAGGCGTTACGAGTAATACAATGTACGTTATTATTAACGTTGTCGCAGTTCTACCTCCGTCTTCCCGATTTCTGATTTCGGAAACACGCTTGCCATCTGAGAGTTCGAGTCAAATAAGGTGTTTGTCTGCGTTGACGTCCCACCCATGTAATATGCGTTTATTTCCTGTTTGTGTCATTCCTTTATCATAAACTTTACCACCATACACCGCTAGCATTGCAGACAATGGACTATATTTTGATCATCATATCAGTCTGAACAGCGTTTTCGACTCGTAACGTAGACAGTCGTTCCCCTTTACGCAGGAAGAGTTACCTTTCGTGGTCCGTGCTTGTGGTATCACAGCGATACACTGTCATCCAGCAGGGTTTGCTTAACTGTTAGACTCATGGTCACTGTCACAGCGTATTGATCGGCAGATCACTCTTAGACTAGGGGGGGAGAGAGAGAGAGAGAGAGAGAGAGAGAGAGAGAGAGAGAGAGAGAGAGAGAGAGGGGGGGGGGGGGGGGGGGTACTGTGCGTTTAGTGCCGAGAGTGAAAAACGGGGAAAAGCGAACTATATGGAGTGGCTATGCCAGCAATAGCAATTGTACCTTTATCACCCCCCCCCACACACACACACAACACACACACTCTGTCTCTCTCTCTCTCTCTCTCTCTCTCTCTCTCTCTCGCTTTCTCTTTCACACACACACACACACACACACACACACACACACACACACACACACACACACACATGCATACACGCATACTCACTCACACACATAGTCTAATATCACTTTAGTGGGAAGACGTTCAACTGATGAAGAAGAAGAAGAAGAAGAAGACACACACACCACACACCACCACCACCACACACCATACACCAACACTCACAACAACAACAATAACAACAACAACAACAAAGAAGAAAAAAGAACAACACACACACACACACACACAACACACAACACACACACACACACATATGAACAAGAAAGGATGGAAGAGAGGCAGAAATTGAAATGAGATGTCTGAATTGAGGGACGAGGGCTCTAGACAGAGAAAGGAAGTAACAGGGTGGCGGTGATGAGGCAGATGGCAATTTCTGTCTGTCTGTCTGTCTATCTGTCTGTCTCTCTCTCTGTCTCTGTCTCTCTCTGTATCTCTCTCTCTCTCTCTCTCTCTCTCTGTACCTACCTATCTACCTACCTGCCCCCACCTTCCTATCTCTCTATCTGTCTCTCTCTCTGTCTCTCTCTGTCTGTCTCTCTCTATCTGTCTGTCTGTCTGTGTCTGTCTATCTATCTATCCATCCGTCAATCTATCATTGGAGAAAGGGGGTATGACAGAGAGAATCCTTCTCTGGTGATTGCTCTGCACGTTTCTATTGTCCCTCCATAGGGAGGTTCGCAAGCCAGTAGGCGACATCTGTTTCGCTCCTTGGGGAGACCTCATCAGGCTGGCTACAGGCTCCTGGTCACCTGCTGGACAGCAGCACTTCCCATCAGCAAACAGGTAACTCCGCGTACACGGGTAGATCGTCCTACCAACGAGGAACATGGTTCGGGTGGACAGACACGAGCACTAAGTGAAGGGAAACAGTATGGATCTAGAATATAAGTCAAAGGAAGTTTAAAGTCTCAAGCTCGAAATAAAACAGATTCACGTCCGGATTATTTACACGATAAGAACCCGCAAGACACAAACTTTTTTTTTTCTTTTTATATAAAAGAATGCGAATATAACAAACAAACAAACAAAACCTATGCACACTTCACAAGCTGCATGGATCCATTGGGATGATGGAGGACAGGGAAGCAAGACAATGTGGTGAGCTGAAAGGGCACTCAGAAGAGCGCAGATTTCCTCCTAAGTCGAACGGATCCTGGATCCGCCCATTGATCGAGATTCGCAGTAAACATTCAAGGCTCCGTCCTTGGACTAATTGCCTTCCATCTTTCCCTCGACTTTCGTTAAAACTGGTCCAACAGTTCTTTCTTTACCGCAGTCTTGCAGACAGAGAACAAACAAAGAAATCAACGGACGTCGGTGAAAACGTAAACTTGGCGGAGAAAATGGTAAAGTGAGGTCCTTATAACTCCACCCCCCCGCAAAAAAAACAAACAAACAAACACAAAAAAAAAACAAAACCCCCCCCCCCCCCTCTCCATTATCTGAAATGAGAGAATGAGAGAAGCCATGGGGGTTGAAGAAAGAATCCATCGGGTTAGTGCTCTGTAAGTCAATTGTTCCTGCAAAGCGCGGATGAGTGGAGCAGCAAAGGTCAAATCTGAAAGAACTCACGAGACTTGCTATACTAAATCCTGTTACCTGCTGGATAGAAGGATTTGCAATTTGGCGCATGGGTTACTGCCCTTATATGGGCAGATTCTCCTTCCCATGAAGTTTGCAGCTCAAGGAGTAGTTGATGTGAATTTGGAATGAAACAAGGACTGACATTCTTCTTTAAAAAATTTAAACTCTTTTTAAGTCTTTTGTTGTTATAGCCCAGTCCACTACACTCTACAGGGCTATCAATACGCATGAAAAGAAAATGTTACATCTTGAAAGATGTAACAAATAAGAAAAGAGAAATGTGATCAAACAAATACTGTAACTTAAAAAAATGTAACAATAGACAAAACGAATTGTGATCATCCAAACGCTATATCTAAACAAAAAAAAAAAAAAAAAAAAAGAAAGAAGAGAATATGATCAACCAGATGTTAGATCTTGAAAAAGTACCAAACAACAAAGAGAAAACATGATCGACAAAATGCTACATC
>JADBJO010000926.1:127500-160000 GCA_016801955.1 Conus betulinus
CTCAGAATGACGTCAAGGTCACGTTACGTCAACGCAAAAAAAAAAAAAAAAAAAAAAAAAAATTAAAAAAAGAAAAAAAATCTGGACCCCCCACCCCCCCCCCCCCCCCCCCCCCCATGACGTTTAAAAACTAGGAGGTATGTTTTCTTTGTTTGACCTGTGTGCTCTGTGCTATCATATCTGCTAAAGCGATCCAGTGTCGTCAGCAATATTCGTTAGGAGTGACGGGCTTGTGTTTATTTCATCAAATCAGTGTTTCCACTTCGCTGTGTCTTTTGATGAAGCATAGCCTCGCCTCTGCTTACCTCCATCCCCGTCCCATTCTCCCCATTTTCATAGCAGCTGTAGAACCCGTTTAACGGGCGCTGTGCGTTTCACACAAAAGGTGTAATGACGCCCCGAATGAGCATGGATCCAGCCTCAACAACAGTGCCAAAGCCTTGCTCTGTTCTGGACGGCCGGAGAGAACGATAGCCGTGCGGTTCAGTTCATTAATTCCCTCCCCGCAGCAACTGTCAGAGTCCACGCTTCCTTCTGACAACATCTTGTCTGGTTGCATGGAACATCGATTTCCTCAGGCTCTGTGCTTATCTCTTCATTGCAAATTGATTTTTTTTTTCATTTATTTTGTTCTTTATTCATTTATTTTATTCATTTGTTCATTTATTTATTTTATCTATTTACTTATCAATTATTTGTTTTGTCTGTGTGTTCATGTATTCCTCCATTTATTCATTCATTGACCCCGCCAAAGAGGTTATGTTTTCATCCGCGTCCGTTTTGTCTGTTGGAGGGTCTGTCAGCGAGCTGACACATAAACTGCTGAAGCATTTTAACCAGTGCGGAAGTGTGGAAAGGATCCGGAACAGCGAGTCCAGCAGGATTATCATAAAACTCTCTCTCTCTCTCTCTCTCTCTCTCTCTCTCTCTGATCTCTCTCTCAGCGCCAGATAACAGCGCCAGAAAAAAGGGAACGAAACTAGCTGCAGAAGGGCATCTGACAGTGATGACGTGGATCATGCGGCACGGTCCCCTCAGCGTGCAAGGAGGTCAGGGCCGAAACACTTGTCTGAGGGGGGTTTCTTCTGTGAAGACCTGACGCAAGCGCTCTCTCACACACACACACACACACACACACACACACACACACACACATGTGGGAGGAAGGTTGCAGGGGTACGTGGGAGGGGGAAGGGTACACGGAAGATGACGCAAACATGCTGCACTGGTGCCAGAATACGAAGGAAAACTTGGCTGCAAAACAATCATTAAAGATGCGTGACCAGCGCTCTCTCTCTCTCTCTCTCTCTCTCTCTCTCTCTCTGAAGGTTAAAACATTTTTTTAGGGGAAAGGGGTTGTAAGCGAGACAGTAGAGGGGGTGGGGGTGGGGGGTCCAGATGAGTGGGTGTAGATTTTTTTGTTGGTAGCCGAGGGATACGGTCACCGCAACCTTCTAAAAATATAGTTTGTTGATCATGTCTGTGAATCAGGTATGGGGCGTGTTGTTAGAAGCCTAAAAAGGTGGCTTCTCTGGCGAGGGGCGTGAGGGCGGGGGGGGGTGGGGGGGGGGGGGGGGGGGGGGGGGGGGAGTGGGGGGGGGGGGGGGGGAGGGATGGGGGTGGGGACGCTATTGTCTGTATTTACTTTTCATTTGACAGCAAGGGACACAATGACCGCACTGTTCATTTGCATGATCCTCGTCCGCAAGACGCTGCGTTTTCGTCGACGTGTGCTTGCTTGTTTGTCTCTTGACAGCATTGCATAAAAAACTGTGGAACACACACAAGATGGCATGGTGTGCAGGGGATGACCCCCATTGGGTACTGGTTGCGGATCAAACGCTGACCGCAGCGGAATCACTCAGTATAAGTAACATGGACACGGGTTTATATTTTGAGTCGTGAACGGTTGAGTTTTAGGTCCTCATAGCGAAAGCTTTTAGTGACATGTCTTTCATTCACGGTAGTCTTTAGTATATTTTAGTCGGAATCGTGAACTGTATCTATATTACTGACTTTCTTTGTTCATTTGTAAGACTGAATGAGCTTTTTTGTTCAGTAAGTGGGATGTGACAAATGGTAGGGGTCAGACGCGGCAGATAACTTATGCATTGACTGTGTGTGTGTGTGTGTGTGTGTGTGTGTGTGGTGTGTGTGTGTGTGTGTGTGTGTGTGTGTGTGTGTGTGTGAGGTGTGGTGTGTGCGTGTGTGTTACATAGGATGGATAATTTGGGGTGAAAGTTTTACAACACCAGGACATAGTGGAGAGTGCCACGAGTTGTACGAGCGGAGTGGCGGACGGATAGAATGGAGGGTGGTGGCTTGACTGTACATGTAGTGTGTGACAGTTGGCTGTCTGTGAATGGATGTCTTTTTTTTCCCTACGTCAGCTGAGACCACGCCACGGTGGACACAAAGGACATGTTGAGGGCATGGGCGGGGCGACACATGTCAACAAGGTAGGAAGAAACTCCAGGCAGAGCTTGACAGCGGAAGGTCTTCAAGGAAGAAACCCCTTCAGAATAAGTGTGTCGGCCCTGGAGAGTCCTTACACTCTTTGGAGCCAGACCGCATCCAGGTTATGACTCCCAGATGCTCCTCGGCGGGTACATTTTTTTTTTCTTCCTGGTTCACGTATTGATTTGTCAGGGTATTTTGAGGCACTTGTGCCAACGGTGGCATACATGACTGGCTGATGATTTATGAAAAAAAAAAAATGTGGGTGCTCGTCATGGCATAATATTAATGATCGGTAACACGGTTCCACCCCCTGCCCGCAACAAAATCGCCATCCGCACCCCGCTTCTTCTTGATATCTTAAGATATTTTTTCTTACTTATATTTGTTGTTGTTCTTGATTTGATTGTTTTATTTTGTTTGTCTTTTTCCCTAGGCCCTGAGATTGTTGTTTTTTGTTTGTGTTCAAGTCAAATACCACTGCAACGTCATGTGAACGGTTCTCACGATTATTCTCAAACATGATTGACACACCAACCATTGAAAATGGACTGGTTTTTGCATTACCAGCAACCAGGTTAAGTTGGTGCCGAAAAGCAACGGCCTGCACGCTGAACCTTTACATAGCGTCAGCGCCACACTGACACTAAAAGGGTTGAAGAAAACCTTGGGCAGAGGGAGAGGTAGAAGCGAAGAGGGGGCAGTTAGCAGGGTTAAAGACAAGCTTTGGAGACGGAGAGGAAGAAGGGAAGAGAGGGCAGGGAAAGGGTTAAACACATTCTCCTCTGAGAAGGAGACGCAGAAAAAGGAGGGAGGGATAAGGAGGGGAAGAGGCCGGGGAGGGAGGGAGAAAGGGAGGGGAAGATGTGCATGCACCCCATGGGCACTGGTCTGTGTTCGAAGATCCTGAAAGTGGACAAGAACCCCGAGAAGATCAATCAGTCTGCCGGCTGAGGATGACGACTGCTTGGTGTGCTGTGGCCCCGCAGGTAATCATCGTGTGTTCCAACATTCAGGGCCACTCGTCAGACGAAGGGAGGAATGCCAGTATACATTAGGGAAAAAGCATGATAAAGTTTTCTCTCTCTCTCTCTCTCTCTCCTCTCTCTCCCTCTCTCTCTCTCTCTCTTCTCTCTCTCTCTCTCCTCTCTCTCTCTCTTACACACATGCACGCACGCACGCACGCAGACCGGCACGGCAAGCGCATATCCTGTTAACTCATCCTCCTACCCTCCTTCTTCCCTTACAGACACATGCGCATACTTCAATACGCGCGTTTCCCCACCCTCCCCACACACACATATATCGGCACACATTATCCACACACACACACACACACACACACCACACACACACACACACACTGGTCACCACTACCAAAACCACCCAATCGGAATCTGTCCAGGAAGAAACTGGACGTGGGTTGAAGTTTCTGCAGGACATGGTTCAGACATGGGTGGAGCGGGCAGGGAAGACTGGGGGGGGGCTGGGAGCGACTGGGGTGGCGGCAGAAGGGTATGGATGGGGATGGAGCAGGGGTGAGGGGCGGGGATGGAGGCAGAGGGTGGGTGGGTGGTGATATGGGAGGGAGGTGTGGGGCTCAGTGCATCCTGAGGAAACGCCAACAGCCTTCTAAACCCGACTGAATCGATATTCGTATTAGACATTCCACGGGCGCTGTGAGGGAAGAATAGAGGAGAGAGAGAGAGAGAGAGAGAGAGAGAGAGAGAGAGAGAGAGAGAGAGAGAGAGAGAGAGAGAGAGAGAGAGACATGAAATGAAATAAATGAAACAAAAATGGATGGAAATAATTTGAATAAAAAAGAAATAGGAACTAGCGAAGAAATTGAAAAAGAGCGAAGAAGAGAGGAGAGAGAGAGAGAGAGAGAGAGAGAGAGAGAGAGAGAGAGAGAGAGAGAGAGAGATAGACATGAAATGAAATAAATGAAACAAAATGGATGGAAATGATTTGAATAAAAAAGAAATAGAACTAGCGAAGAAATTGAAAAAGAGCGAAGGGGAAGAGAGAGAGAGAGAGAGACGAGAGAGGAGCGAGAGAGAGAGAGAGAGAGAGAGAGAGAGAGGAGATGGATAAAGTATGGTGGGAGAATATGAGTTTTACACTCACATCTTTTCTCCCATCCATTCTCCGCTGGTTCCCAGGCATTCAGGACGAGAGAGACAGACAGACAGACAGACAGAGGAGGGGGGGAGGGGGGGGGCACAGAGACAAAGACACAGACAAACAGATTCCTCCCATCGTATTCTTTCACCTCTCTCTCCCACCCCACCCCACCACCCACTCCAAACCTCCACCCCTGTCCCGTCTGCCGCTCCAACTTTCCCCTCCTCCGTTTCCCACACATGATCCATCTCCACCCTGCTCTCGGCTCCTCGCTCCGCCGACCCCATCCTTCACTCGAACCTAACAATTTCTCCTTTCCTCCTCTCCCCTCCCCCCTCCCCCCCCCCCCCCCTGGTCCCCCCCCCCCCCCCCCCCCCCCCCCCCCCCCCCCCCCCCCCCCCCCCCTTTTGCTTGCTTGCTTCCAATTGCTTCGGCTCCATCTTCGATCTGTTTTTCGGCCTCTACCTCCCCGTCATCCCCATCACCCCAGAGCTCTTAAGTACGGGGGATTCCTCGTCTCAAAAAGTAAATATTGTGTTATTTATCCATCAAAAGGATAAATTACTAGACGAAAAAAAAAAAAAATGCAACACTCCACACATGTAATTTTTGTGTGTGTGTCAAATTGAAACCTGACCCCTGTCGGACTGCATTGGCAGTTCTGATGTTCTTTTGACAGCCTGTGGTCGCATTCTTCCAGTCGGTGCTGTGTCAAAAACAAACCAACGAACGAACCAACAAAAGAAATAGATTTCATCTTTGTTCACCAGAATGGCTATCTCCACACGGAAGAGCACAATCGTGGCTGTATCATTTCTTTCCGGCGGCAAGCCTTGTAAAAATTCACATGCGCCGCAGTGCAGCTGTGTACAAGTTATCATGACTGATCGGATGCCGGGCTGTTTTACGGTTCTGTTATCCGAGCGAAACTCAGGAAATAAGCCAGAACAGTTACCTCGGGTATATTCGATGCCTTATTCCCTGTATTGCGTCATGGTAGAACGAAAAGTAAGAGTCATGAGTACCATGTGATAAAAATAGTGATATTTGTATCTTGTCACCCTTTTCGTGAGGAAATATACAATTTCCAGGAAGGACAAAAGTTATGCATGTTTTGATTTAGTAGTTTCCCATGTTTCTCTCTCTCTCTCTAGCGGAATGATTTTGGAGTCGAAGCCAATTCAGGCGAGTAGTGTTATTTTCTCTCTTCCTCTCTCTCTCTCCTCTCTCTCTCTCTTCTCTCTCTTCTCTCTCTCTCTCTTCTCTCTCTCATTCTCTCTCTCTCTCTCTCATCGCTCTCTCTCTCTCTCTTCCTCTCTCCTTCCCTTTCTCAATCGTTCTTTCTCAGGGTCTCTGTTCTCTGACTCTCTCTTTCAAGCCTGCCTTTCTGTCGCATCATTTCTGTTTCTTTCTCTTTGTCTGTCTTTCTGTACCCTGTCTGTCTGTCTGTCTTGGTCTCGGTTTCGGTTATCGGTCCTGCTGTCTCTCTCTCTCTCTCTCCTCTCTCTCTCTCTCTCTCTCTCTCTTCTCTCTCTCTCTCTCTCTCCTCTCTCTCTCCCCTCCTCCCCTCCCCCTTCTGTCACTCTTCCCCATCCCTACTCTCTTTTCTATCACTGTCTCTCTGGGTGTCTAACTGCTCTGTTGCTGCCGCTGCAGCGGTGCTGTTTGACCTTGGCATCCACTTGTACCCGTTGGTGTGCTGTCGCATCCGTCACTTGCACGCGATGAAGTCATTCACCATCTCCATGCTCACGCTCGCCCAGACCACTTCCTGGTTCTTCTTCTTCTTCTTCTTCTTCTTCATTCTTCTTTCTCTTCCTCCTCTCTCTCTCGCTCTCCTCTCTCTCTCTCTCTCTCTCTCTCCATCTCTCTCCTCTCTTCTCTCTCCCCCACCCCCCCCCCCCCCCATCTGTGGGCCTCTCTCTCTGATTGCCTGTTTGTCTGCCTCGGTCTGTCTGCTGTCTGTCTGTCTGTCTGTCTGTCTGTCAATCTGATCTTTCCCATTTCGTCTGAATATTGTTTTGTCTGTCTGTCTAGATGTTATGTTCTCACTCACTGTCTATTTCTATGCTACACCCTCTCTGTCTCTGTCTGTCTCTCTCTCCCTCCCTCTCCCTCTCTCTTTCTGTTTGTCTGTTTGCCAGGATGTTGCATGTTTCTGTCTGTTTGTCTGTCTATTTCTAAGTCTTTCTCTTTCTGTCTGATTCTCAGTCTCTGTGTGTCTTTCTGTCATTGTGTGGAGGTCAGATTTTTCTGTGTCTCACTCTTTACATCTTTGATGGTTCCTTTCTGTATGTGTTGCGCGCTTCTCTCTCTCTCTATCTCTTCTCTCTCTCTCTCTCCTCTCTCTCTCTCTCTATCTCTCTCTCTCTCTCTCTGTGTCGCGCGCGCCTCAAATCTTTCAATTATCTGTCTGTCTTTGTCTCTGTTTGCGTCTGTATTATTTGTTTTGTGTTATTATTTTTCTGTCTGTCTGTGTCTCTGTTTGACGGTATCCCTCTGTTCCCCTGTATCTGCCTGCCTGCCTGCCTGCGTGCCTGCCTGCGTGCTGCGTGCGTGCGTGCGTGCCTGCGTGCCTGCCTGCCGGCCTGCTGCCTGCCTGCCTGCCTGTCTGTTCTCTCTCTCTCTCTCTCTCTCTCTCTCTCTCTCATCTCTCTCTCTATCTCTCTCTCTCTCTCTCTCTCTCTCTCTCTCTTTGTGTATCGCGCGCGCTTGTCGCGCGTGGAATTTGACAGCATGCTTGACTTTTTTTTGCAAGCTGAAAATGAGGAAAGAGGAATGCATATGCATTGGAATTGCGAGACGGCTATTTCTGCGGCTGCAGAATATTTCTCATGAGACCTACAACTGAAAGGCTAGGTGACAAGCAGAATATGAATGTTCTGTCTCAGTGGGGTCTGCTAATGTCTCGGCTGGGAATTTTGCTGATGTCTGCTAAAAGATTTGGTGGCTGAATTAAAGAAAAAAAAAACACACTGAACAATACAAGCACACGTACGTACGTCTTTACGCGCACACACACAGCTTGCACTTGATTAATCATCTTTATCTTCGTAGCATTTTTTTTGGATTGGATCGTACAGCATTGGTATACTGAGCCATATCATACAATACAATAAATGACCATACGATACAACACAATACCGTACAACATCATGCTGCATGATGGTATACACATCATAGCATAATCAGTACTAAACTATACCACACACTACTACACAAGACAGAGCATAGAAGAGCGTAGCATCTATACCATAGCACACTATGCTAGATCACACCATACCAGATCATGCCCTACACACAAGAAAAGAGAGAGAGAGGAGAGAGAGAGAGGAGGAGAGAGATGAGAGAGAGAGAGAGAGAGGAGGAAGGATAGGACAAGACCGAACAAAGGAAGGGGGGGGGGGGGGGGGGATAAGAGAAAGCAGAAAAAGACAAGACGGGATACAACAAGTCAGACAAGAGAGGAAGGGCAGGACAAAGTAAGACGAGAAAGATAGGGCAGGAGGGACAGGACAGGATAAGACAAATCAGAAGAACGTAAGATGATCGGTCAAGATATAAGACATGAGAAGATGAGAAGGAGCAGGACACGATGAAGCAAAACGTGACGCGACAAGAGAGGAAGGACATGACAAGATAAGACAAGAGAGGAAGAACAGAACGAGGTAAGAGAGGACAGGATGGAATAAACAAAGGTAGGACACAACAGACAGAAAGCAAAGCATGAAGAGGGAAGACAAAAAACCGGGACAGGACAAGTTGCGCAAGAGAGGGAGGGACAGGACGATATAATACAAGACAGTAAAGACACGAAAAATTAAGACAAGAGAGAACAAGATATGACAAGAGAGTGCAGGACAAGGCAAAACAGGAGGAGGAGATAGACAGAGAACAGGAGCAAGAAGAAGCGAAGGCAAGAAACGACAGACAAAACAGGACAAGATGAGAGAAGACAAAAACAGAATAGGACAAGTTACGCGAGAGAGGACGAAGAAGATATAAGATAACGCAAGACGGTATAGACCAAGACAAAATGAGACAGACAGAACCAGATAAGACAAGAGATGACAGGACAAGATGTATGAGAGTAGACAGGACGTAACAGGACAGGTTAATTAAGACAGGACATGGAACAGTGTATGAAGAGAAGGCAACACAAGACATTTTGAGACCAGGCAGTTCAGCATACGACAAAGCAAGAGAGAGGACACAGCTAGTCGGCTAAGGGCAGGAAGGAAAGATGGGGCGGTAAAGGTCCGGCTAAGACAAGATGGGGACGCATCGGGTCAGGACAGGAGGGACAAGACGAGGCAGGACAGGACAGGATAAACAAAACGTGGACGTACAAAGTCAAGGCAGGACAGACAAGACAGACCAGGATAGGACCGAAAGTGAACAGGCGAGAAGACAACAATCCAGCTGTAGTCAGGACAGGAAAGGGCCAGACAAGGATAGGACAAGCCAGGGACAGTGGAGTAGGTCAGGTCAGCTTTTGACAGGCTAACACCAGGCCAGACACAGTTACGGACACTTTGGGGGACAATTTGTCAATACAAATGGCTACAGATGGGAGGGGGGAAAACCCCGCTGCGAAGATTCTGTCCACGGAAAAATCTTGTAAGCACAGCCCTCGGGTCATATCAAGCTAACTACGGCCCCAAACAAATCAATACACGTCTCTCTATCTCTTACCTCCTCACAACCCCAGCCCCAAAACCTTCCTCCCCATCCGCTCCCTCCTCCCCCTACCCATCCCTTTCCCCAACCGATGCTTGACTGCACCCAGATGAACGTCGGGAAGCAAAAATTTAACATTCCAAATCCCCCCCCCCCCCCACCCCCCCCCCCCCCCCCCTCCTCTTCATGCTGACTCAGATGTACATACGTATGTGCTCCGCTAGCACAGATTAAACGGATTAAAAGGAGTAACAATAACAGCAATAGCAGCAACAGCAGCAGCAACAAGAACAGCAGCAGCAGCAGCAGCAGCAGCAGCAGCAGCAATAACAACACCAGGGCTCTGTACGAAAAATCGTATCGATATCATAGCGATATATATTTTTGTTTTGCCCGTTTGGATATTTTCCAAAATTATGTCGGTAGCTGCAAATACCTTTACCTAGTGATGAGCGGCAGTGAATGCACAATCAGAGAGTGTCTGTCCAGTGACAGACGAAAAGAATGTATCGAGTGTCTGCCTACCTATCTATCTCTTTGTTGTCTGTCTGTCTGTCTGTCTGTCTGTCTCTCTGTCTGTCTATGTGTCTGTCGGTCTGTTTATCTATCTTCTATCTGTCTACACACACACACACACACACACACACACACACACACACACACACACACACACACACACACACACACACACACACACACACACACACACACACACACACACAGAGAGAGAGAGAGAGAGAGAGAGAGAGAGAGAGAGGAGAGAGAGAGAGAGAGAGAGCGCACTGAAGTGAAAAGGCACAACGAGCAATGTAAACAAAAAATAATCCGATTTTTTGAGCATGTGCTCTTTATTTAAGGGAGGACAGACTATTTGCAATATATCGAAACGATATCTGAATCCATATCGATGATGGTACACACCTCTAGTTCACTCCCGATTTTACGGCTGGTGGAAAGACGCTGTTTGGCCTTAGCGATGGACACATCACTGTTTCATCAACGAAGAGAGAATTTTTTTTTTCCTTTTTGCTTTAACACTGCTAAAAATGGCACCCCCCCCCCCCCCCCCCTACATTCCCTACATTTGGCAGAGTTTTCAAGAATAACGCATTATATCTCGACAGAAAACAAATAAAACAAACAGATAAACGAAAACGACTAGCAACAGAGTCCAGAGAAAACGTATTGCTTAAATACATTTGGCGCGGATACTAGGTGAGCAAAAGAGCATCCATAAGGGGTGGGTGGGGATTTTTTTTTGTGTTGAAAACGTCAGTGACTGCCAGGTAACAAACCGAGCTAGAAACCTGCCACAGCCACCAACTAGTTGGAATGGAATCCGAATCAGAGTTTGATTCACGTGACCCTGGCGGCTGGAGTCTGCGCTCTCCCAAGCCCATTTCCAGTCGTTTTACAACCAAATTCCATGGCCCCCCTCTCCCCTTCTTTCCACCTATACTTTCCCACCCCATCTATGTACCCCAATACCCATCCCGGACTCCTGCGAGTCTCTTCTCCCCCCCCCCCCCCCCCTGTTCCTAAACCTCACCCTGTCCTCAACGTTCATTTGCTATCGCCACCCACGATGCAGATACAGTGCATGCATATTAATGCTGGCCAGCGCTGAGGCATACCTCCGAGCCCGAGGAGTGGCCGACCCCTACCCTGTGTGTGTGAAGTGGCAAGCACGGCAACAGCCACACAGTGTTTGCTCTGCAGGGGGCAGAGGTTGGAGGGCCTGCCACAGAGCGGCGAGGGAGGGGGGGGGGTATCATATATATATCGTCAACGAGTCACATGGGCAGCAGCAACGATCACCCCTGAGCTCTCAGCTTTGAATATATGTATGTATGTATGAGTACACACACACACATGCACGCACGCACGCATGCAAACACCCACCCAAACACCCACACACCCATCCACACACACACACCCGCAGACACACACACACACACACACACACACACACACACACACTCTCTCTCTCTCTCTCTCTCTCTCTCTCTCTCTTCATGCATATATATATGTGGGTTTGTGGGTGAGAGAGAGAGAGAGAGAGAGTGATATGTGTGTGTGTGTGTGTGTGTGTGTGTGTGTGTGAGAGAGAGAGAGAGAGAGAGAGAGAGAGAGCGAGAGAGAGAGAGAGAGGATGTGAAGCTCTGTACCTTCACCCCTCCCCCCTCACATCCCTAGCCCCTACCCCCTCTCACCGTCACCCAGACTTCCCTTTCCTAGCAGCCTCTTAGCTCATCTCCGGTCGGATTCCCCTTCCCTAAAGCAAAACTTTCCACTGCAAACACTCTCTCTCTCTCTCTCTCTCTCTCTCTCTCTGTGTGTGTGTGTGTGTGTGTGTGTGTGTGTGTGTGTGTGTGTGTGTGTGTGTGCGTGTAAGTTGGGTGTGTATGAGCGAGAGCGCTTATGTTTGCGCGTACATTTCCGCGCTTGCGTGTGCGTTTGCGTATGTACATGCCTGCGTGCGTGAGTGTGTGTGTGTGTGTGTGTGTGTGTGTGTGTGTGTGTGTGTGAGTGCGACCGCACGCGCGCGCGTGTGTGTGTGTGTGAGTGTGTGTGTGTGTGCGCGCGCGCGTCGTTCGTGCGTGCGTGCATGAGTGCATGTGTATATAAGTGTGTTTGCGTGTGTGCTTGCGTGCGCGTGCGTGCGTGCATGGTTGCGTGCGTGCGTGCGTGTGTGTGCATGCGTATGTGTGTGTGTGTTGTGTGTGTGTGTGTGTGTGTGTGTGTGTGTTAAGATAGGATTCTGTAGTACAATTTGTCTTCGTTCATTTGACAAGAGAAAAGAAAACCCGCGTACTGCAAGAGCATTTTTTTGTTGAAAAATTTTTCGTGTTGTCCAAATGGAATTACAGGATAAACTGAATTTGTACTTGTGTGTTCATGGATGAGAGACGGAGGGGGGGGGGGGGGGGGGGGATGAGGTGTCAAGAGAGAGGTCACATGCACCCAAAGACGTGCGCGCACGCAGCTTTATGTGTGTTCCCCGAAGCCCACTTGAATGGAACCAAAAACAAAACTCAGCCTGCAGACATGTCTTTGAAGTGGAGGGAAGACAGGAAGTATGGAGGGGGGTGGTGGAGGAGGAGGAAGGGAGCGGGAAGGGATGCGTGACATCTCAAGGCTTTCAGAACACTGGCCATTGTCTTGTGTTGCCAGATCTTTCCCTTTTTGTGAGCAGATCTGTGTTGGGATTGTTCCGGGGGGGCCAAAGAGCCAATAACTCCTGATCCGTTTTACCGTCGGGCTCGATGGGCGGAGGCAGAAGATGACTGCATTATGACAGCCTTCCGGGCTCCGGGGTTCGGGGTAACTTGATACACCATTTGTCGAGTTCCTTGTTAGAGAGAGAGAGAGAGAGAGAGAGAGAGAGAGAGGGTGATTTATGTCATGCATCCAGTTTTATAAAAAAAATACTGAAAAAAGCATGAGAGGGTCTTACTACTGAGAGAGAAAGAGAGAGAGAGAGAGGGTGGGGGGGGGGGGGGGGGGGGGGGGGGGGGGGGGGGGGGGGGGGGGGGGCAAAATTCTTTATCTCCTTCACATTTTGATTCCTCCAAGTTAGTTTTTGTTTCGTGCAAACGTAATTGATTCATCGCCAAATTGTTTTCTTCATGTCCTGTTCAGACTTCCTTTTGCAAAGCGAAGTGTCCTTGCTTTGTGTTGACATGATCACGTATCAAATTCAAAAACTTTTCAGAGAAGGAAGAAAGCCCAAACACGTATTTCAAGATTTCAGGTTTACCACCATGAGATTTCCAGACGACAAATACGTACGTCACACGTAATATTCCAAGAACTTGCTTAAGTTCGACAGACATGTTATTCTCGTTTGAAGTGGCATTTCAGGAAAAAAAAAAAAAAAAAAAAAATCAGGTGCTGAAATATTACATTGTGATTCGCCGAAAGAAAGAGACACAAGATTTAATCAAAGTTCTATACAAAAAAAAAAACACCCTATCTTTCAAACACAGCCATGCCATTCCTCTCTTGACAGAAAATGAATCAGCTCATTACAAACAAAAGAATGGACGACTGTGGCCCAACATAGAACAAATTTCACAGAGGGAGGATGGAACACTCGTTACTTTGATGACAAATGTGAAGAGAAAGTACTAAACTCTAATCTGACGACGTATATGAAGGAGGATTAACAGTATTGATTTTGACGATAGATGTGAAAGAAGATTATTTTTTTTTTTTTGACGAGATATGAAAGGGAGATAAAAATGTCTCTTCGACCTTGAGGCTGAAAGAGGAGTAACAACACTGTTGCTGACGATACGACTTAGCGGAAAATCTTGGTCCTCTTTGTTCTTCTTCTCCTCACTTTCAGGCTCCCTCCATTCTCTCCTCCTGGTTCCTTTCTATTTATCTTCCTTTTTTCATTATCCACTATCCACCCACCTCCTTCTACATTCGTCTTTTTGAAGGACATGTCTTTCTCTTGTTGTTCTTCTTCTTCTGTTCTTCTTCTTCTTCTTCTTTCTTCTTCTTCTTCCTCTTCTGCCTCTTAATTTCTTCTTCTTTTGAACTTCTGTTTGATAGGTGTCTCTGTTCTTCTGTTTGTTAGGTGTCTCTGTTCTTCTTGTTAGGTCTCTCTTCTTCTAGGTGTGTCTCTCTTATTCTGGATAGGTGTCTCTCTTCTCCTTGATAGGTATCTCTCTTCTCCTTGATAGGTGCCTCTCTTCTTGATAGATGTCTCTCTTTTTCTTGATAGGTGTTTCTCTTCTGCTGACACGTGTCTCTCTTGTTCTTGATAGGTGATTCCTTTCGCTGATATGTCTCATTTCTTCTTGATAGGCGTCTCTCTTCTGCTGATATGTGTCTTTCTTCTTCTTGATAGGTGTCTCTCTTCTGCTGACGCGTATCTCTCTTCTTCTTGATAGGTGTCTTTCTTCTGCTGCTATGTGTCTCTCTTCTTCTTGATAGGTGTCTCTCTCTTCTTCTTAATAGGTGTCTTTCTTCGCCTTCTTGATAGGCGTTCTTATTCTTGATGGGCATCTTCTTCACGATTAGTATCTTTCTTCATCTCCTTGATAAGTGTCTTTCTTCTTCTTTTTTATGGGGGGTGACGAGGGTGGGTGGGGTGAGGGAGTGTGCTTCTTCTTCTTCTTTTTTACAGGGGGGGGGGGGGTGGGGGGGTGAAGGAGTGTGCTTCTTCTGTTTGGTAGGTGTCTTTCGTCTGAATTTGAACTCTGCCTTTCTTCGTATTCTTTCGTTCTTTACTTCTCCCTCACATCTCGTCTCCTGATTCTCTCCTCCTTCTTAATGAATGTGTTCTTTCATGTCTTTATTCTTTATCCCCCCCCCCCCCCCCCCCCCCCCAAGACATTGCAGTTTCCTACACCAGCCCTTCATCCTGCCCGGACTGGCAGTATGTGCCTCTGCCAGGCGATACATATTTCTACATGACTTGTCAATGGAACAGAATTACGGCCAGACTGCTGTGTCCAGACACTCGGTCCCCTGACTGAATCGAATTGATGCGCCAGCCGGCTGGAATCTCTCTCTCTCTCTCTCTCTCTCGTCTCCTCTCTCTCTCCTCTCTCTCTCTCTCTCCTCTCTCTCTCTCTCTCTCTCCCTCTCTCTCTCTCAATGTCTTATTGCACTGTCTATGTAGGGTGAGAAGCTCACCACTGCTATTCACCATCATGTAACCCAGTGCTGCATGCATCGTAACTGGAAAACCCACCCAGGAGAGGGATGGGCCTCACAAGCCTGGACATGCCCAAGACCCGTTGCATGATTAAGAAAAAGGGAAACAAAAGGGAAAAAAAATCACTGGCAGGTGGCAAGATCTAACGAACTTGCTGAAACAACCTACCAGGGAACTGTTGAGGAAGGAAGACGCAGGAAAAACGGTGGACTGACAGCCGTGCAGAGTGGACACGGAAACCATCTGCACGGACCCAGACCTTGGCACACAACCGACAGAGCGAGAGGAACGTGGTGAACAGTTCTTCTGTGCGGCGCCTCAGGGACTATTCGTGGAGGTTAGCCCGAAAGAAGAAAGACTGGGAAGGCTCAGTGACGCCCGTAGCACCAATGAAGAAAAAAGATCACTCGAAGGTGCAAGTGGGACCAAGAGAAGCCCTGTCCTCAACTGCCGAACAAACCAGCTGGGAGCAATCCAGCACCCCCTTAGAAGAAGCCTGCGCTGTGCATGTGTTCATATAGGGTGCAGACCAGCACAGAGCATTCCATTAAGATGTCAAGAGACATAACTGCTCGCGGCAGATGCCATTGTATAATGGCCCTGGATGTGGCATGACAAAACATCCACGGGAGTGTTCCCATGAGTGTACCAGCCCCGTATTTCATGAGTGCAGAGCCCACCGTCGAAACGCGCCACCGTCAAGCAACTGCCGTGTGCGTCCCGCAGCCTCACTCGTCGCTGTTCTGTTGACAGGTGAAGACAGTACATCTTCAGACATGGCCAAACTTTCGCCATGAGGCTTTATGAGCCGTCTGAAGAGAATCCCGAGTTACAGTCCTTCCTGCTGTCAACAGGACTTTCCCAGCGGTCAATGGGTCTTTCCTCACCGTAACTGGGCCCTTTCCCCCCCAGCGTCGGCCAAAAGGTAGACAAGAAGAAAAAATTCACCGAAGGTGCAAGTAGCAACAATGTAATCTAGTACTGCAATCGCGTAGACTGT
Source organism: Conus betulinus (assembly GCA_016801955.1). Taxonomy (NCBI): domain Eukaryota; kingdom Metazoa; phylum Mollusca; class Gastropoda; order Neogastropoda; family Conidae; genus Conus; species Conus betulinus. The sequence goes on from JADBJO010000926.1 coordinate 143,436, forward strand.
GTGACTCACATAAAAACGATTACTACATCATATAATTTTGTCTTCCCAACAGATTTCTGTGACAGCCGAGTGGACTGCTCTCTGTCTCCGGGAGGGGCATTTTGCCATAGTCCAGCACTACCAAATTCTTTGTTTCGATCTCATTTCCCCCCCCCCCGCAGAATTTTGAACACGAGGAACTTACTTGCCGCCATTGGTTCTTATATCTGCACATTAACTGTCTTGTCCGAAAGTAACTGGTACAGGTACACGCTAGCCCGCGGAGTATACGTAACGAACCTTTGTAACTAACGATCAGTCAGATAACCCACTCTGTCTTCCTTTCGTTCCCAGACATACCCATTCCCTCCCACATTACCATTCTCGTCCACCCCCCCCCCCCCCCCCCCCCCCCCCTCCTCCCAAACGGCGTTCCCCAGACCCTCATTTTCCATGAAAACCGTCAAATCTTTTTCACCTTGATGGCCGGCCTTTGGGCGATCCGGGGTTCCGGGTGAAGTGATTTTTGATTGGAGGGACAATCATAGCTTCCCATCATGCCACGGGCTGGATGACGTACCGATCATGAAGGGAGGTGGATGGTGTGGTCGGGGTGGGTGTAAGAAGACCGTCCATCGTTAATTGTGGTAGGTGGCCTGCCTTCCTCTCTGCTCTGTCTCGGCCTGCTGGGTCTCCTCGGCACAGTACTGTGTTGACTGAGTTATACTACAGCCTCTTTCAGTAGGGGATTTATGCTTTAAAATAGGATCCTAGTCTTTTTCTTCCTACATACCTTTTTTTTAAAAGCTTAATATCGATATAATCCAACACGCACGCGCGCGCACGCACGCACACACGCACACACACACACACACAGTTGTGATTATTATAATTTGGGATTTTCTCTTCTCTTTTTTTTTTTTTTTTTTTTTTTAATGCCGAAAGAATTCTGCAATAACAACAAAAGAACAAAAACAATGACGTCTGTGTACCTGTACGTCATTTGGCCATTACGTCGAAAATGTTATATGCGTCATGGCTTTCTTGTTCTTCTCCGGGTCCTCAAGTAACTAGCACCCTCCTCCCCCCCTTCCTCTGTGTGTGTGTGTGTGTGTGTGTGTTCTTTCTCTCTCTCTCTTGATGGCACTGCCATTTAATATAGACAAGTCATCTAAAGTAACATCCACCAACAAAGGTAGCATTGTTGTAAAATCTCCGGGAAAAGAGACCAGCCTAAAATATCAAGAGCGGACATTTCTTAATAATACGTCATCTCCAACTCCTTTTCCCGTGATTTTGAAAGACCTGGGTTCTGGTTTTTTAAAGCTTCAGTATCTGAGATACAACTTCAAGCAGGCATTTATAGGCTCAGTTGGTGAGGTGAAAGCAGTTCGTCGTCTTCGATCTGGAGAGTACTTCGTCGAATGTGCTTCAAAAAAGCAACAAAATCAGCTTCTGTCTACTTCTAATTTAGCAGGGATTGACATTAGCTGCCGCATACCCTCTGTTTAAAACCTTCGGCGTTGTATTTGAAAATCTGAAAGAAGACGATCTGAAACAATGTTCGTGTGTAATGAATGTTGACAAAATACAAACAAGGAAGAAAAACAGCACACTCCTCAAAAATAACCTTTAACCTTCCTCGTCTTCCTGATAAATTGCAATCGATGGCAAATCGTACTCTGTGCACCCATATAGGCCTCCCATCCGACAGTGCACGATATGTCAGAGACTGGACCACACCAGGAAGCAGTGCAGGGCGAAGCAGGGGAAGTGCAGCAGGTGTGGGGAGAGCTCACATTCAAGGAGAGATTGCAAGGCAGAGTGTCCACAATGCGCGAACTGCAAAGGGCAGCACTCTGCTGCTTACAGACACTGCCCAGCAAAGAGTGTGGTCAAGGCCGCAGCCACCCTCAGATCCAAACAATGCATGCCCTTTTGTGACGCCATGGCAGCAGTAAAAAAGGCGGATGCTAAGCGTGAGTCAGCAAAGAACACCAATATCACATACGAACCCTCAGTCAACTCCTCATCCTGCTCTAGCGCGAAGAATTTGTATGCTGATGCTGTCAAGTTTGGCCGTACTCCCCCCTCATCTCTCTTCTTTTCTGTCAACTGTTGTCTTCCCTGCTACTTCCGTTCTTCGACAAGAAGAAGACCCGTCAAATGTGTTTCAAAATTTGCTCTCAATCTACTCAACCTCTCTCCCTCATGCGTCATCTTTCCTATCCCAGCGTGAAAAGATCGGCTGCCTGAAACATTTGGAAACATTCATGTCCTCTTTCTCTTCATCCTGCTCAACTTCTGCTGTTCCTGAGGAGATGTCTACACCCTCTACTGCCCCTGAGAAGACGACGACCACACTCCTGATACCCCTGAGGAGACGGCTACACCACTTGCTATTATTGAGGAGACATTTCCCCCTTCAGCCAACCGTAAGGTGACGTCTCTTCCTTCTGCTGCTTCTAAGAGGACGACTCATCCTCCTGCTGGCCCGGAGGAGGCTCCTACTCCTGCTGGCTCCGAGGGACTCTCCCCCTCCTACAGGCCTTGGGGAGACTCTCCCTCCTCCTGCTGGTGCTGATGAGTCTCTTCCATTTCCTACTGGCCTTGAGGAGACACTTCCTCCTCCTGCGGGTCCTGAGGAGACCACCTCCTCCTGCTGACCTTGAGGAGACTCCCCCTTCTGCTGGCCCTGAGGAAACTCTCCCTCTTCTTGCTGACCTTGAGGAGACTCCCACTTCTCCTCCTGCTGACCCTGAGGAAACTCTCCCTCGTCCTGCTGGCCATGAGGAGACCTCCCCTCTTTCTGTTGTTGGCCCTGAGGAATCACCTCCTCCTGCTAGCCTTCAGGAGACACACCAGTTGGCCCGGAGGTGACGACTCCTCCTGGTGTTGGCCTTGAGGCGTCCACTTCTTCTCCTCCCGGCCCTGACGTGACGTCTCCACCTACTGCTGACCCTGCGGTGACTTCATCTCTTCATACCTGTCCTGAGGAGATGATTCCTCCTGTAAGCCCTGAGGTGACCTCTTCACATTCTGCCAACTCTGATGTGACGACTTCACTTCCGGCTAGCGCAGATTCGCAGTCTTCACATCTGGCTAGCCTTACTACGTCTACATCACACAGATAACAATCCTGTTATCATTTATCATACTAATGTCCTTTTTCTTTCAGTAAATGTAGATAATTTTGATGGAAGAGCTTCAAATATTGACATCTTCCAATGGAACTGTCGTTCCATTATCAGAAATATTGATGAACTGATACAACATTTGTCATCAAATCAGTTTAAAGTTTTATTACTGCAATCTTTAAACGTAAGTAAAAATAAATTACCCCATATTCCGAATTTTCATTACCCACCTGTGTACAATCAAGATCAGTCTGGTAAGATCAACACAGCAATATATATTCATCGGAATATTGATTACCATCCTATGAAATCTCCAGTGCCTTTGAACATCCCTCACTTAAACTCTTCCGCTGCTATGGTAAAATTCAGCAGCAACCTAGTTGTTAATATTGTTTCCGTCTATCTCCAAAAGGTCCAGATAATGATAATACAGAATGGTTGCGAAACTTACCTAATAAGGAAAATGGCTCATAGGAGGTGATTTTAAATGCGCATTCAGCTCTCTGGGACGATGGTTGTAAAAGAACCACAAACCTCCGATTTGTCGAAAATGTTGTGGATTCAAATTTATACTTACTGAACAATGGTGACATCACAAGAATATCAGATATAGAATGTCATAAACCATCAGCCATTGACATCTCCTTCATTTCCCCTGAATTAGCTCCAGACTGTACGTGGAAACTTCTCCTGATACACTAGGTAGTGATCATTTTCCTATACATATATAAGATTAAACGAAAAGTTGGATCCTGTTAATTCAATACAAGATAAAATCAGGAAATATAATTACAATCGAGCAGACTGGGATAAATTTACATCAATTTTAACATCTTTTACTGACATTCCTCTACATGAACACGTGGATCTTATGTATGATCATTTCACAAGATCTGTACTTCACGCGGCTGATTCTTCTTCTTCCCAGATGTTCATGTGTTACTACATCTAAATATGCAGGGAACTTGTGGTGGACAGACGAGTGTGAAAGAGCAAAACAAGAAAAGATTTCTAAGTATAAAATCTATCTCTGCAGTAGATCTCCATCTAAACTCAGAGATTCAAAGGTGGCTAAATCAGCATATAACAAAATATTAGCCAAAGCAAAGTGTGAATATTGGTCAAGCTTTTGTGAGGAAGAGGTAAGTTCTCCTTCAGATAGGAGTAAAAAATATGGAAGAAAATTCGATATATGAAGCACGGGGTTTTCACTCCTAAGTGCAAAGTAACATTTGAAGATAATAAATTTCCAACAGCTTATCAAAAAGCGGAAAAGTTTGCTGATATCTTTTCAGTAAACAGCAGACTAGAAGGTCTTTCAAGAAAATGTAAGTCTTACAGACAGGACCAGGAAGCTAAACTAGAAATTAAAGATCCAGAATCTAACGATGACTTATACTTCAACTCTCCTATTACGTTTTTTGGAACTAAAAGAAGGAATCTCAACACTAAGTAATAAAAGAACAGCTGTTGGCCGTGATGAAATTTCCAATGAAATGCTGAAACATTTACCAGATAATTGGGTGCAGTATCTTCATAAAATTATGGAAACATGCTGGAGTGAAGGTAAATTACCAGCCGTGTGGAAACATTCAATTATAGTTCCCATACTTAAAAATGGCAAACCCTGTAGAGATGTCAACAGTTACAGGCCAATCTCTCTTACTTCACACACATGTAAATTAATGAAAAGATAGTAACTGCTCGCCTAATTCACTATTGTGATAAAAACAATGTTATTCCAGTCCATCAAGCTGGTTTTAGGTCGGGAAGATCTACTACAACGGATCACTTGGTAAAGTTTTCTACCAATATAAAACGCCAATTTGCTCGTAGGCAAAATGTGCTGGCAACATTTTTTGACATTAAACGAGCCTACGATCAAGTGTGGCACGCTCAATTGTTATTTAAACTGAAAAGAGCAGGTATTTGTGGGAGAATGTTTTCGTTTGTAAAAGATTTTCTTTCCTGTAGAACTATTGAAACAAGAGTTGAAAATGCATATTCTTCCCAGAGAGGTTTACATATGGGAGTTCCCCAAGGATCCATCATTGCTCCTTATCTTTTCAGTATTATGATATCAGATCTTTCTAAGAAGATATCAAAGAATGTTGGGATTGTTCAATATGCTGATGACATTTGTGTTTGGTTGGATGCAAAATTGAAGTCTATTTCAAACAGAAAACTGAAACAAATTCAGATCTGTTATCAGTCTGAATTAGATAAGATAAGTGCTTTCTTTACAGAGAATGTTTATCTTTATCTGTTGAAAAAAACTCACATGATGGTATTTAGTGCTGGTGACCCTCCCAGAAGATTACCTAGTTTCTTTATTGACGGAGCTGAGTTACAATTCAAAGACATAACAAAGTTCTTAGGTGTCTATTTTACATCGAAATTATCATGGAAATTTCACATTGAAAACAGTCTATCAAAAGCTCAAAAAAGCTTAAATTTTGCTTAAAATTATAAGCAGACAAAATTGGGCTAAAGAAACAAAAAGCTTGACTCTTCTTGCAACATCTTTGGTTAGATCAAAGCTGACTTACGGCCAAGAAGTTTATTTTTCTGCTCCTAAATATCTTATGAAGAAAAATTACAAAGTATTGACTCTAAAGCATATAAATTAGCTTTGGGAGTTCCTGTCCACACCCCGACTATTGCTACATATGGGGAGGTTGGTGTTCTACCTTTGAACGATTATCGAGAACTGTCTTCAGCTAAGTACATTATAAGAAGCAGTGCTGTTGAAAATGTCAACGTGAATGAAAACGTACTTAGATCAGATCTTCACTTTCCAAAAAGAGCAAGGGCCCATAAAATCTTTGACAACAATAGCCACTTATACATCAGATATTCACAGTAGATTAGATCTGAAAACTAAAGATATAGGTAAGCGTTCGATTACGTCTCCAATTCCTCCATGGGAACTGAACAGAGCAGATTTTGACTTCTCCAATGACGATCTAAAAAAGAGTGATAACCCTCATCTACTTGCTGCTTCTTTTCGCTCTCATGTTCATTCAAATTATTCTAACCATTTGAAGGTATATACCGATGGTTCTCTTATTGACACTAATGTGGCTGGTGCTGGGTTTGTATACCTGGTCTAAAGAAAGAAAAATCGTTCCATATTGGTGCAGGTCATTCTGTTTTTCACCGCGGAACTGGTAGCCATTCTCATGGCACTGCGATACATTTGTTAATCTTCCTATGGTTATATTTCCAATACTTTTTTGTGTTGACTCTAAGTCTGTCTTATTCACACTGAAATCCATGAAGTCTAGAGACAGATGTGACTTAGTAATTGAAATTAATCATCTCATACATTTTCTAATTCAAAAGGGTTCCAGTGTAACATTTACTTGGGTTCCATCACATTGTGGTATTTATGGAAACGAATGGGCAGACAGAGTAGCTAGAGGAGGTGCAGGACAAAGTATTCGTTGTGAAAACGTTTATATTCCTTTGTCTGTAAAGGAATGCTATAATCTTTTGGAAAAAGACACCAAAGCTCGTGTGGGTTAATGCAAATCGGCACACCTCTTACAGCATGTCTTTGTTGAACGTTTTTCCAAGGGAAATTTCCAGTTTGTGTTTTAGACTTAAATATAATTCATTTAAAATGTAAATATGTTGATACTGCAAAATGCATATGTGGGGAAAGACTTTTGACATTTCATGTACTATTTAACTGTCCCACTATGCGGCAGTACCTACCCAATTTTCAGTTGCCAAATAATCCTACAATTGATGATTTTAAGACTCTGATTTCAAATAATTCATTTTTGGCTAATGTATCAAAATATTTACTTCGCAGTCCTATCAGTACATTAGTATGAGATTTCAGTATTTTTTAAGCAAACATTGTTTATGCTGTTCATGTTCACTGATTTAAGCGCATTATTCCCCTCCCCTCTCCACTACCCTCCCCATCTCTCGTCTCACGTCCATAAAGAAAAATCCAGTGCTATACAAAAGTTCATTCCGGGAGGAAGGAGGGGAGATGGGTCGGGGAGTAAAGGTAACCATGATGTCTTCTACTGGATATTGTAGAGGTTTTACCAAAGGGGAACGGCTTTTGTGGCGCGCTCAGCAACTTTTTTGCTGAATGAAAAATGTAGTGATATTACTACCATCACCCGTCCGACCCGTCGTAGTCGTGGGCAACCGAAAACAGACAGTTCAAAGTTCAGTTTGTGGCAGGATTTTGTCACATATTGCCTCCATCTCTATTGCCAGGATAATCAGAGTTGTCTGCCCTGGGGTGACAGCCAATCACTTGACCGACTAGAAGCCTGGCAGCCTAAAGCTTAGGAACGGAACGGACATGACTGTAAATCCGTGGTGCCAAATACTGCATCAGTCTGGCAGCAGGTCTTAGGCAACATCAGTATAGTTCTGATGGCAGGAGAGTCACTTGCTAGCGGTACATCTTGCAAGTGTATTCCTGCGTCAAACTATACGAATTATCAATGCACAAATAAGGATCATAGTTGGTCCACGACTAACTGTGTTCATTGATATACCGTTGATATCACATTTTTTTTTTTTTTTTCTGCTAAGCAGGGGGAGGGGGGAGGGATGGTCTCAGATTCTGCGGCTCTTCTTGCCCTACTCTTCTGGTGAGCTTACTGTCGATTTTCCTTTCACGTCTGTGTCCGTGATGAGTTCGTCGAAATAGTCGACATCAGCAAGTTCATGGGACTGTTGCTGGATGGATTAAGTGGGGGCCCTCCGGAGAGGAACACTCACTCCCGCTGGTTCCGCGGGGAAGCCATTATTGCAGACAGCAGGGGGCTGTGTAGGAGGTGTCCTGTGTATGTTGGATCAGATCAGGCCCTGCCGAACATCACTGACGCGCAGTGTGTCACCTGTGGTGGGCTGCCTCATGTTGACTCTATGCTGATTGTTCCTTGTTTAATTCCGGTGCCAGTGCTGTGATGGCATCAATCTGGATGTGGCCAGATGGGGGTGGGGGTGGAGATAGCGGTGTGGGAGTTTGGCACTTAGAATAGTGGGGGGAGGGAGTGTGTGTGTGTGTGTGGGGGGGGGGGGGGGGGGGAACGTGGCACAGAGCATGAGACATTAAGAGATGAAAAAAGACACCTTCGACATTCTAGTTTCTTGTCCTCCCAGGATGCTCAAATAAATGTTAATCATCAGTGTAACTGGCAGTTCCATCTTGTATAGGTAATACAATACTAAAAAGAGAGGGAGAAGGAGTTAGAAGGGAGTGGAGGTGAGGGGTGGGCGGAGTGACGGCAGGTTGACCACAGATTGTTCAGGGCTGAACCATCCCGGAAAGAGAGACGTTCCAGAGAAGAAAACCAAACAAGTCCCTTCATTTTTGGTTCAGTGATTTTAGATTACAGGGTAAAAAAACTCTTCGATGTCTGGTTTTACTTCCAGATGAACAAGATATGAAACCAGCCGTGTAATCAATAAAGAAGAAATTGACTTCGTAGGCCGGGAGATGGGTGGGGATGGGGGTGGGGGCTGAGGAGGGAGGGGGGGAAAAAAAAAAAAAACAGAACTGCACAATCCGCGGCACGATTTGTGAGTCAACCCACGGAACCTGTTCAAGTCATGGGGTCCCTGCCTTCCCCGCTCCCTCCTCATTCCCCTCCTTCTCCACCACCCCTTCTAATCTGTCTGTCTGCATCGCTGACTCTCTGTCTCTCCCTCCCTCTGTCTGTCTGTCTGTTTGTCTCTCTCTCTCTCTCTCTCTCACTCTCTCTCTCCTCTCTCCCCCCCCCCCCCCCCCCCCCCTAGTCCAGCGAAGAAAACGACCATTCCCCTCTTCTTAATGTCTCTGCATTACTGACGCTCAGAACGATGATTTCTGCAGCAGTTAGAATTTGTTCCTTTGTCTCTGTGCCATGAAGATGGACAGTGTCCACTGGAAACTCCATGAGGATCTTGCCTCACCCTCGTTTTGCTGGCACTGAGACCGTGCCAACACGCATTGCTATTGTTAGCACCATTAGAACATACCAAAAAATCCTCCCCCCACCCCACCCCACCCCACCACCCGGCGTCTCTTTCTGCTTCCCCACATTTCTGGCAGTGTCAGCCTCCGGGCCCCTCTCTTGCGCCATAACCTTTCCCCTCCCTCTCATTTTCACAACCATACAACCCCGCCCTCTCTCCCCTCCCGTGGTCATGTAGAGAAAGGTGTACGTTCTAGGAAAGAAGACGTAAAGCAGCAATCCTTAAAGTCTTGTTGTTACTGTTCCATGACATACAACAGAGCCGCAGCATATGGGGGCACCCCGCTCGCCCCAGTCCCTGCTTATGAGATGTATCATCAGCTGGAATCACAACTTCTCTATATCTGACCTGACTGACACGAGAATTGTGGAAACTATTTTAGACTATATCGTATTCTTAGTTTAAGGAAACATTTTTGTGTCTGAACCATAATTTCTTTGTTTATACAGTTGTTGTTGTTTATCCTTTCTCTCCTTAATTCGGCCTAACATGGTCGCCACAGTCGGCTAGGCTATCACCAGTATAACTTGACTTGCCTTGGAGTTGCTGCTGACAATTGCTGCCCTCTCGAGGTATGACGGCACCCAGGGAAAGACTTCAGCAGCTTGGACATGAGGAGGACCTTCCTAAGGTCTAGTGTGGTCACTCGTGGTGTTACTGTGAATGCTTGCGTGTATGTATCTACTTTGTTTCCATTAAGTATATACTGTGTTCTGAGTGAAAGATGCGTTTTTCTTTCTTTGTGTGTGTGTGTGTGTGTGTGGTGTGTGTGTGTGTGTGTGTGTGTGTGTGTGTTTCAGCATAGAGAAGCAAGTGACTCTGTAAAACATTTTTTTTTAAAAATTCGTTTTAATCAACGTAACAACACTGGAACATAACAAACATTAAACATAAAGAGTAATAAATTTTTTTTTTACCAAACATACTCAAAGGAAAAAAAAGAGCTATGAAAAAAAAAGGAAACACACACACACACACACACACACACACACACACACACACACACACACACACACACACACACACACACACACACACGTACATCCATGTAACGAACAGCTATCGATCAATATATAGATGTAAACAGCAAAATCAGCAAGAATAAAGACATTTGTATACATGTATGTTCATCATTGTCGATGCCTTCTAAACATTGTAGTCATTGATGAATCCAGCCCAATTGTTTTATCAATGCAAAATTTACTGGAGAAAATATCACTTACAAAATTACAATTTTCATATTTTTTTCATCTTTTTCCTTCTTTCTTTTCGCCCCTTTTTTCTTTTTCATGCCATTTCTATAAGTGGTAAATATGGTAACCATCTTGTTTTAAAAACATGTCCATTCCAATTTATATCTGCATTGTATTTTTTCGATTTTTATAACGTGAAAGTAGGTACCTTTGGAAAGGAGACTATCAGGGAGACAATGGTCAAATTTGCATTTATAGATATACTGTTTTCCTAAAAGAATTATTAAATCTAGAACCGAGTCTGTAGACATGATTTCATCATATCCAAAAAGTATAAGTTTCTCACGAAATGTAAAGTTTGTATATGGAAAGCACTTTGATTTTAGCAGTCTCTCTCCAAATTTTCCCAAAGCTGTTTTGAGTAATGACACTCCCAGAAAATATGCTCTATATTGTCCTTAGTTTCTCTACAGAAATCACAGTTGTTATTCCCCACTATCCCCATTTCCTTTAAAACTACGTTAGTTCCAAGAATCCTGTGTACGATACGAAGCTGCAGCCATTTAAGTTTTATTTCCTGTATTTTATGACTTTGGTTGAAAACCTTTTCTCAAGAAATTTCTGTTCCCAATTTTTCAGTCCATTTCTGGCAAATTAGGAAGTTTACTGTCAAATGTGAAAAGGTCATAGTACAGTCTTGATCCCTTGGATATAGAGTATATCATTTTTAGAGCTCTTGGTTTTTCTTTTATATTTTGATTAATTGATATTTTTAGACCAGTTTGCTGTATATATTTCCTAATAGAGCTTACACAGCCGTAGTAAGCCAAGAAGCATACACCCATATCATATTTTCTATTAAATTCGTTTAAACTTAGAAAACTTCCGTCGTTTTTTCAAAAAATGTGAAACACAGTAAACCCCTTTCCAAGTCCAAGTCCCAATTATATCTGATTACATTATTACCAATTTTAAATTTATCATTATGAAAGACTGGCTCGGACAGTACATCCGATTGTGTTTTTGCTTTCAAGTGTCTACAAAAATCTCTATATGCCATGAATGTATGGTTCCAGAATACATTATTGTATTTATTCAAAGGATAACAAGGACCATATTTTCTATTTCTTCGAAAAAAGGATACATTACACTGGCAATATTTTTCCACTTGTGTTTTGTTGTTTTAAATCTTCTCAGCCAGGTAAGTTTTGACTCTGTAAAACAATTTGTTTCCTGGGGGGAAAAGAAATTTAAGAGAAGATAAATAAATAAACAAACAAAAACAAACAAACAAACAAAAAAAAACCAAGTACCATCAGTCCTGAGACAACTTTTGAAGCCAGACAGTTGATAACGTGACACCAACAGTGGTCAGACATGGAACAGAGAGCTGCAGACTGGAAACACGCCTTGGAAGGAACGTTTGAAAGCCGAGATGTCGATGACTCTGACTTCAATGGTACGTTCCGGATGCTATCAATCTCGGGCTCTTCAAAGAGGCGTTGTCCACACACCACAGGCTGTACGTGTGTCGTGCATGCTGCCGAGGCCACGTAGGGACAGGCCTGAAGTGAGAGAAGGTTTGACAGTCCCCTCCTATGCCTTTAGCTGGTCACTGGGACATGACTGGTGCCATTTAGGGGGAGGGGGGGGGGGGATGTTCCAGTCTCCTTTCGGCAGAGCGAAACGAGCTCTTCAGCTGGAGTCTTGCTGTATTGATTCCGTCTGGAGCACCGCCAGTCTGCCCTGAAAGAAAACGTCGGTTAGGTCGCTAGGGACTCTCAAATAATCCCCCTTCCTGCGCCCCCCCCCCCCCCCCCCCTCACTTTTTTTTTTTCTTTTTCTTTTAAAGTGGAATCAGCTTTGCTACTCCTGGGTACCGTTCTTTCTTTTTTTATTTTTTTTTTTTTTTTTTTTCGTCTTGTGGGTATACGGCACGCACCATTTTCGGTATTTCAAGAATTACCAAATATCCACATGACGTGTTCGGGAAAATCGCATTGACCTTGAATTCAAATTCACTGTTGATAATCACAAAAAAAAAAAGAAACCGTCTCTGTCTGTCTGTCTGTCTGTCTTTCTTTCTCTCGCTAATTCACACACACACACACACACACACACACACACACACACACACACACACACACACACACACACACACACACACACACATACACAGACATACACACGCTCACACGCACGAACGCGAGTGCACACACGCACACACACACACACACACACATATGCACAGGCACGCGCACGCACGCATGCAATTGAACACACACACACACACACACGCACGCACACGCACGCACGCATGCACGTACACACACACACACACACACACACACACACACACACACACACACACACACACACACACTTACACACACACACACACACACACACACACACACACACACACACACACACACCACAATTGAAACACACACACACACACACACACACACACACACACACACACACATATATATATATATATATATATATATATATATATATATATATATATATTGCATAGCCGGACTCTATCCGTGTATGAAACACTGGTACATCAGAATCATCCACAGGAAAAGTAAAGCCGACAGCTAGAACTTCTGTTCGCACTTTGCCTTTCCCTCTGTCGGTCGGATAATCAGAGTTGTCTGTCCTGGGGCGACAACCCATCAGCATACGGAATATTGTTCCGAAAACCCAAAGCTTAGGAACTGAATGGACGCACGTCCAGATTCCCGCGATCAATATGTATACTCAGAGTGGCTACAGTTTGTATTGAACCATTCACGCTTTTTTTCACAATTTTTTTTCTTTGTTTTTTTGTTTATCATTGTTATTGTTGTTACTGTCGTTGTTGTCTTCTTGGGGATGGGGGCGGTGGTGGTGGTGGTGTTTCGTAAACGTGGGGGTGGTGCTGGATCGGGAGATGAAGGGGGGGTGGTGTGATACGGACGTCAGTTAACTCGCAAATGTGTCTACAAGCCAAAAAAAAAAAAAAGTTAAAAAAAAGTCAAATTTCTGTGTGATCAAATATAATGATAAAAATGTAGTTATTACTATTTTTATTATGATGATAATTATTATTATGAAGAAATAAATGAATGATACTGACAATAACAAAGAAATACCAGAAGGGCACTGGGAGAGAGCGCAGACGGATCCTAGATCCGCCCTTCCAGACAGTTTATGAGTGAAAATTTCTTCTTTACACACCTAAGAGACGGATTAGTTTGTGTATGGACTGAAAACAGTATTCCCACATTTTTTTTTTCATTTGCTCATTGATCTTTATTTTCATTCATTCATATAAATGTGACATGCCAAATACTAAACTTCAACAAGAAATATATTGCTTCCTAGACATTTGTCAGTTAAAACAGTAATATTACAGTGTCCATTTGCAAGGAAAAACTTTTATTGATTAATCTTGCTGAAGGAATCCAGCATCCAGCTTTTGACACGGATCCGCGCCACATATCCGAGTCACAGATCTGCACCACAGATCCGCACCATAGACCTGCACCGCAGACCCACACCACAGACCCAAACCACAGACCCACTTCACAGACCTACACCACAGATTCGCACGACAGACCCACACCCCAGACCCACACCACAGACCCACTCGAAAGATCCGCATCACAGACCCATACCACAGACCACCACACACCACAGACCCACACCACAGACCCACACCACAGACCCACACACACAGATCCACACTACAGACCTACATCACAGACCCACACCACAGACCCACAGCACAGATCCACACCACAGGCCCACACCACGGATCTGCATATGAGACCCACACCACAGACAGACCACACCCACAGATCTGCATCTGAGACCCACACCACAGATCCGCACCACACCACAGATCCACACCACAGACCCACACCACAGATCCACACCACAGACCCACACCACAGATCCACACTACAGACCCGCATCAGAGATCCGCACCACAGACCCGCACCAACGATCCGCACCGCAGATCTGCAGAACAGATCCGCACACCAGACCGGCACCACAAATACGCACCAAGATTTGCACCACTAATACGCATGCAATGTCTTCTAGGGTACATTCCCTCTTTCCGTCTTGTTTAGGTCAGAACCAGTCAGCAGTTGTTGCATACTTAAATTGGAAGTAACCTTAGGGAACGTATTGTGGATCAGTTCTTTTAATCCAGATGCGCATTACGGATCCGCAGCAAAATTTGGTAGCTTCGTTATTGGGCCATGTATTATCTGCCCAGCTAGTGTAGTTGAAATGGGTGAAGTAGTTAAGCGTGAACATCCTGACAGACAATATTGTTAAACCATACGTCCCGGTGGATGAGGTGAGACCGATAACAATAAAGGCGATGGTTGGAAATTCGTTGAAAGTATCAGAAGCGCGAGGGAATACCCAGTGTTTAACAATGCATGTGACGACACCATCTTGTATAGGTATTAACAGCGTAGCGGGAGAGTGCAATTCGTATGAGAGGGAAGAAAGGGAAGGGGGAGCGGGGGGAGGGGTAGAGGAGGTACATGAAAGGAGAGACAGAGAGAGAGAGAGAGAGAGAGAGAGAGAGAGAGAGAGAGAGAGAGAGAGAGAGATTGTTTATTCAGATGAAGGTCAGAGTCCTTCACTTAAGGTGGGACACGTTCTTTGCGAAATAAAAGCCCTCTTCAGCTGAAAGCAGAGAGAGAGAGAGAGAGAGAGAGAGAACCTTTATTGTGTGGAGTCAGGGTGCACCATTCCGACAAGGGAAGCACTCTAAAGGAGAACACACCACCACCCTCACCCCATGTACACCAACTAACTCTACACTCACTTAGCAGTGACGTTTGGTTCTTTGCTTCTGCGTCGACAGTTAGACACGTCTGGTCAGTCTGCTGTCGTCGACGGAAAAGGAGTAGTAGGCAGCTTTAGTTAATCGATCAAGGGGGGGTAAGTGAGTATAACGACTCAGAAATAACAGCAAGGTGTCGCAGAAAAAAAAATAAGCAGTGCACTGTCTTTGGTTTGTCTGAGAGGCAGTCTACTGTAACCCTTCGAGTTCTTTACTTACACGGAATCGTCCCTGATTCATGTGTCTCGCAATGGTCGCTTCTTAGCTCGGAGTCAAAATGAAAGTGAAGATAACACGACGTCTCAAACCCGTTCACGATCCCGGAGCAGCTGAGCTATAATTATTTGTTTGTCTCACCATCAGGAACACAACCGCGACGGGAAAAGTCCATACACATATGCGCGCGCGCGCACACACACTTACACACACACACACACACACACACACACACACACACACACACACACATATATATATATTGCATAGCCGGACTCTATCCGTGTATGAAACACTGGTACATCAGAATCATCCACAGGAAAATTAAAGCCGACAGCTAGAACTTCTGTTCGCACTTTGCCTTTCCATCTGTCGGTCAGATAATCAGAGTTGTCTGTCCTGGGGCGACAACCCATCAGCATACGGAATATAGTTCCGAAAACCCAAAGCTTAGGAACTGAATGGACGCACGTCCAGATTCCCGCGATCAACATGTATACTCAGAGTGGCTACAGTGTGTATTGAACCATTCACGTTTTTTTTTTCTGATTTTTTTCTTTGTTTCTTGTTTATTCATTGTTATTGTTGTTACTGTCGTTGTTGTCTTCTTGGGGATGGGCGGTGGTGGTGGTGGTGGTGGTGGTGGTGTGTTTCATAAACGTGGGGTGGTGCTGGATCGGGAGATGAAGGGGGGTGGTGGTTATAGAACATCGGTTTAACTCGCAAATGTGTCTACAAGCCAAAAAAAAAAAAAAAAAAAAAGTTTAAAAAAAGTCAAATTTACTGTGATCAATTATAAAGATAAAAATGTATTTATTACTATTTTTATTATGATGATAATTATTATTATGAAGAAGAATAAATGAATGATATGACAATAACAAGAAATACCAGAAGGGCACTCGGGAGAGCGAGACGGATCCTAGATCCGCCCTTCCAGACAGTTTATGAGTGAAAATTACTTCTTTACACACCCAAGAGATGGAGTTTAGTTTGTGTATGGACTGAAAAAAAGTATTTCCCACATTTTTTTTCATTTGCTCATTGATCTTTATTTTCATTCATTCATTTAAATGTGACATGCCAAATACTAAACTTCAACAAGAAAATATTGCTTCCTGGACATTTGTCAGTTAAAACAGTAATATTACAGTGTCCATTTGCAAGGAAAAACTTTTATTGATT
>JADBJO010000926.1:165000-170000 GCA_016801955.1 Conus betulinus
CCGATATGCGCCATGAATACTGATAAGAAGAGGAAACTTTGTTTCCGCGCTCTGTACTGTTGGCATCAGAACCTAAAAAAAAAGGATGGTTTAAGTAGAGCAAGGTCATTAGATGCTGAACATTGTGCATGTGTCAGAATCGGCTCAGACGTAAGTCTTCTTTCAGACTGGCAATCAAGATTGTGGGTGGCTAGCTCTCTTTAGTTTTCTCAACTGGCCTGGTATCATGCGCTGGTCTTCAATCACTGTCAGCATGGTCAGAGAAAAGCCTCCCATTCTGTGGCTGAAATCGGGAATTTCTTCCCCTGATATTTTTTGGAAAGTCGTTTGTTCCAGCTTCATCTTAACCCAATCTTGAAATCTTCATTTTAACCCAATCTTGAAATCTTCCATTTTCGTATACACAGACGTATTTTGATGTTCCTCTCTGATTCCTGTATGTATACATGTACGTATGTATGTATGTATGTATGTATGTATGGATGGATGGATGTATGTGTGTGTGTGTGGGGGGGGGGGGAGGCATCCACGCGCACTTTCAAGCGCGCACTCGCACGCACGCATGCACGCACACACACACACACACACATACGCGCGCTTGCTTGCCTGCTTGCCTGTGTTGTGCGCGCGCGCGCGCGCGCGTGTGTGTGTGTGTGTGTGTGTGTTGTTTGTGTATGTCAGTGAGTGTTAGTGTGTGTGTGTGTATGTGCGCGCGTGCGTGTGTGAGTGAGTGTGTGAGTGTGTGTGTGTGTGTGTGTGTGTGTGTGTGTGTGTGTGTGTGTGTGTGTGTGTGTGTGTGAAGCACACAGAGCACGTACTACAGAGGAATTCCTTTTTGTGCCCCCGTCCCTTTAAAAACGCAGATCTGTCTTTTAAAGCGATATGTTATTACTGAGAGGGCTCTTGACGTTTGCATTCCTACCCTTTCTGTTGGAAATGGAGGGCATCAGGGCCAGGTTTTAGAGAGAGGAGGCTGCAGACAGAGATTGAGGGGGAAAAAAAAAAACGGCTAAGGAATAAGAAAAAAAAGCCACATGCATTAAGAAGAAGAAGAGAAGCAGGAGGCGGCAGGTGACGGAGATGGAAAGAAATAAAGAAGAGGAAGAAAGACACTTTCAAAAGAAAAAGAAAAGTAAGAATCTGTCAAAAAGAAAACAAAAGACACATTTTAAGAAGAAGACGAAAGACACATATCAAGGAAAAAAGAAGAAAGACATCCGTCAAGAACAAGACACACACACTATCAAGAACAAGAGGGACACATATGACGAAAGAAACGGGACGCCTATTAAGGAAGAAAAAAGACATGTATCAAGAAGAAGAGACAATTCCATAGTAGTAGAAGGAAAGAAGGAGAAAATGAAGACATGATGAGGGAAGAAGACAAGAAGAAAAAAAAGACACATCCTTCTAAATGAAGAAAAAAAGGGAGGGGGGAGGGGGGATGATGTAAAAGAAAAGCATGTGAATACGAACAAAAGTGCGTGGAATCAGGAGGAGAGAAAGGGGGAGGGGGGGGGGGGCAGAAAGTGGCTAGCAGTGATGAAGGGTGAAGA
This sequence comes from Conus betulinus, assembly GCA_016801955.1. Taxonomy (NCBI): domain Eukaryota; kingdom Metazoa; phylum Mollusca; class Gastropoda; order Neogastropoda; family Conidae; genus Conus; species Conus betulinus. The sequence continues at coordinate 166,557 of JADBJO010000926.1, forward strand.
ATAGAAGGACAGACAAGAAAAGTGCGTCCATCAAGAAAAAGACAGAGCAAGGGGGGGGGGGGGGGGGGGGGGGGGGGGGGGGGGGAGGGGGGGGGGGGGGGAGGGGCGGGGAGAAATGGAAGTCAGAAAAAAGGGGAAAAAGACAACGAATAAAAAGAAAACCGCATCGGTCTTTTCTGGGCTTCTTCCGCATGTCGCGCTTGAAAATAATGGACTCATTAATGACAAGAGCTGCCTCAGCCGGTTTGGGTCCGATAGTCCGACACTTCACGATTCCGACGTTTCGACAATCCGACAATTTTGTCGGACCAACGAAACTTTTTTTGTAATGTTTTATTTTGTGCCGATAGTTCGACACATCACGATTTCGACGTTTCGATAGTCCGACATAATGATACACCGACACATTTGTTAAACCACATTCGGGTATCATTGCTTTTTGCGACAGAGGAAGTAGGGATTAGGGTTAAATGTTGACAATACCAGAGAGAGAGAGAGAGAGAGAGAGAGAGAGAGAGAGAGAGAGAGAGATTTTACTTTCAATATGTCAGACTAACGGGAATGATAAAACTGGGTTGTGTGTGTCGGATTATCGAAACGAGTTGGAATTGTCGGAATCGTGGGATGTCGGACTATCGCTTCTTTTTCTTACAGTGTCGGATTATCGAAACATCTGAACGCGGGGGTGTCGGACTACGATGTGTCGGACTATCGAAACGTCGGACTACCGGGCCCAGCCCCCTCAGCCCGTGTACAATACAGTCTGTACTCGGGCATGGCGGTTTCCAATGCCGATGGCGTCTAACGTAAATGACCGTGCAGTTTTGGTGCCCATCTTAATGTGTGGTCGTTCTGGTGGTCTCAGTGTAGTGTTGATGGATCCCACACGCCCGCTTTACCTGTGATAGGTAGGTATTCCTGTCAACTATGTCACTTTTCCTGGAGGAAGGCGTTGAATCTCAATGCAAGTTAATGACTCTGGCTTTTCTAACAAATATCATCCGTTTACTTTTAATCATCAGCAATACCGCCGTTAAATTTTCTTTTAAGCCGCTATCGTCGAAGTAAATACTTTAAATCTCTTTTTTTTTTTTTTTCTAAAAACCATTGTCCCCCTAAAATTGTTTTAATCTTCTTTCAAATCTAATGTGAAAAAAACAAATACTGTTAATCCTTCTTTTCATGCGTTCGTCAGTCGGAGTTTAGTATCTTTCTTTCACATTTGGCATGAAAATAACGAGTATTTTATCCCTTCTTTGTGGTCGTTATGGTCTTTCTTTCTGTTGTTTATGATAAGCTGATTCTGTTCATATCTATGGAGAAATGACAGGACTACGTTCGAAAGAGTACTCTATACACATATCTGTAAAAGTGTGGTTTTCGCTTTCTTTTAGCTATCACAATATTGTATTTCAAAGCCTATTTTTTTTTCTCTCAGAGCCCTTCTCGAGGGAGATTAAGAAACTGATTCAGCTGAAACACTTGGAATGTTTACGTGTGATGTGTGTGTCTGTTGTCTGGAAAGATGTTATTGCAATGAGCATAAAAATTTGAAATTTGTTGACTTCGTTAAAAAGAAAAAGTCTTGAATTTGATTTGTGGCCATGCCAGCGCAACTGCGCAAATACAAAAGTGTTACTTTACATTGTGAAAATATGGGCATAAACAGGACATGAAGAAAAACAATTTTTGGCAACAACATGCTTAAATTCCAGCAGACTACAAACGAGTGTAAAAAATCAAAATGTGAAAGGGATAACATGTTTTGCTCTGTCTGTCTGTCTGTCTGTCTGTCTGTCTGTCTGTCTGTCGTCTGTCTGTCTGTCCGTCCGTCCGCCCCCTCGTCTGTCTGTCTGTCTGTCTCTCTCTCTCTCTCTCTCTCTCTCTCTCTCTCTCTCTCTCTCTCTCAGTCAGTAGTATGACGCCATGGACGTTTTAAAGTATGTTTTTTTCACGTGTTACGCTGGATTATTCCGTACCATTTTGACGTTCATGGAGGTTCAGTTACTTGCTCTAGACAGAGTACACGCAATGACAGAGAGAGAGAGCGAGAGAGAGAGAGAGAGAGAGAGAGAGAGAGAGGGAGAGAGAGAGAGAGAAAGAGAGAGAGAGAGAAGCGTGTGTGTGTGTGTGTGTGTGTGTGTGTGTGTGTGTGTGTGTGTGTGTGTGTGTGTGTGTGTGTGTGTGTGTGTACCAACCCTATGAGGCGAAATACAAATATCGGAAACTCACTTGCTTGTTCTGTGTTGTATAAAAAATCTGCGTTCACCTTGTTATGTACGTTGATAGGTATTCCGCCATCTTTTCTGTATCACTGCAGTCTGTTTCATTTTCCTCTCCAGCCCTGTGTTCAAACCACGGACTTAATGCCTTCATGTATCTGAGGTGACCGCCGTGAGCAGCAGACCTCGCTTCCTTCAGAGTTCCAATCTGTTTCATATTTTTTTCCAGTGTCAACGATTGTTCCGTCGTCTTCAACAAAGCAATGAAAAAACGTGAAAGCCATGTTCCTTTGATATTGTGCATTCCAGTGCGCGTTCGGTGAAATGTTTTAGAAATGTCCGCCCCAAAGGGCAGGCCATTCTGGAAACACTGACGTCAGTGACATGTTCAGGCGTTGATGTTTAAGGCAACTCTCTCTCTCTCTCTCTCTCTCTCTCTCTCTCTCTCTCTCTCTCTCTCTCTCTCTCTCTCTCTCTTCTCTTCTTCTTCTTCTTCTTCTTTCTTCCTTCCCTCTATATCTCTCTCCGCCCTCTCTGTCTGTCTGTCTGTCTCTGTCTCTGTCTGTCTGTCTGTCTGTCTTTCTGTCTGTCTGTCTGTCTGTCTGTCTCTGTCTCTCTCTCTCTCTCTCTCTCTCTCTCTCTCTCTCTCTCTCTCTCCAGTTTTTTGCATTATCACGTGCGGTTTGCAGTGTCTGTGAATGAAGACTTATTTGACATGTAAGACAAGTTCGTTTAAAAATTTACAAAGAGAGACATCTATTTACCACTTAACAAGCAACACGTACCAGTCTGAATCAAACAAATACGTGACTGTTTGACTTAAGCAACGTTCAGTCAGTCTCACGATTTCCAGATAATCCCTCCTCACTCATATTCCGGCACAAAATTTCTTACCCCTAATCTCATCGAAGGATCCAGAAGAAACACAGCTTCCAAAAGGATACAAAACGTTCCAAAATCTATATGTAATATTTAAATACATATCTCAATAAATTTAGACATTCAAATGTCTTGTAATAAGTGGAAAAAAGAACGTATGCACACCCATTGGGTCGTGTTTGGTTTTGAAACACGTTTAACCCTATTTCAACAGAGCCGAGTGTGGAAACCATAGACACACTGAATCAGGATAAACCCCCACGACACTAAACGTCATTTACCGCAATTCCATGTACAGTTTCTACACGAGCGTTAATTATTATATCGTTTGCCTCCTTGACAC
>JADBJO010000926.1:172500-175000 GCA_016801955.1 Conus betulinus
TCTCTATCTCTCTTTCTTTGTCTTTCCCTCTGTCTGTCTGTCTCTCTCGTGTGTGTGAGACGAGAGAGAGAGAGAGAGAGAGAGAGAGAGAGAGAGAGAGAGAGAGAGAGAGAGAGAGATTGTGTGTGTGTGCGTGTGTGAGCGTGCGTGCGTGTGTTAGTGTGTGTGCACACATTTGCCTTTTCGGTAATGTTGCAGTTGAAACTGCCAGTGAGTGCCTAACTGAGCTGCGTGACTGAGAAAGCCCCGATCAGAGAAAGGTTCATGCTGGCGCTGGGCAGACTGATGATACCAGTGGCCCTGTGATGTATGTCGCGTGACAATCTGTCCTCTTCCTGGACAGGCTCCACTGGTCATGGGTTGGGATGAGGACGGACGACACAGTATCGTGGCTTCACCTCACTTGTCCAAATCTAGGATATTGGTTCTATGTAGATACGTCGTTCGCTGTCTAGTCGTTAGCTGAAGAAAATACAACAGATGTTGCCATAGTCTTAATCCCATAACGTGTATCAAAATCATCACAAGCTTAATTGGAGGGAGTGGGGTGTTTAGTGAGTACGAGAGGGGACGGAGCCTCTACCTCTCTCTCTCTCTCTCTCTCTCTCTCTCTCTCTCTCTCTCTCTCTCTCTCTCTCTCTAGCTTATCATATAAAATACAATCGAAGTTTGTGAGTTGTTTTGTAGACAGAGCGAAGAATATTAAATCCTTGCTTTTTTCGAATATCTTGGTTTAACACAGAGCTACTGTATTTTTTGTATTTTCATGAAATGAAAATGTGAGTGAAAAAAAAAAAAAAAAGCAATATTAGTAAGATTGAAGATACAGTAGAAGCTCAAATACGACAGCTTCAATAATAACATAAAAAAGATGACTTCTCAGGGACGAAATCGACGAGAATATGATTGGCACTAGAATGAGCTAGATGAGAGTGATAGCGAAATAAGTAAAGAGGATAAAAACGATGACAACGCTGAAGCCGAACAGATCTCACGAAGCTTAAGAATCAACCGCTTGAAACGTCAGAGCTTCACGCTTTAATTATGATCTCGGCTTCTGTGACGTGGGCTTTTAAGGTCGAATCGTGACCAGCCTCTGAAGCTCGCCATCACGGAACGGACCAATCAGAGTGCTTCCCATCATCCGTCCTCCGCAGCGCGTGCTCTGACTCAAAAGAAACTCATTTCCAGAGAAGCGCCATTTGGCGTGAGTAAAACTCTGAACAGGATAGATCGAACGTCTTTCCGTTGACTCCGCCATAAGCAGAACTTCCTGCTTCCTTTCTTCTTTCTTTCTTTGCGTCTTCCTTTCTTCCTCTTTTCCTTATTGCTGATGGCAAATTTCCTTCTCTGATGTTAACGGGATTCAGAAAAGGTCATCGATTTTTACACATTGTTCTTACATCGACGGAAGAGCGTCACAAGAAACGCATACAATGACATAGACTCTAGAGTGTGCCCAAGACGGCAGAAAACTCATTACACTTTCGTGGGTTTCATTTCGTTCAGCCGGTTTTCCAAAATTTCATTTCCGAAAGACGGATTGCATCCAGTATCAAACTTTGAATGTTTGTAAAGTGGCTGAATATAAAAGAAGCTCGGGTAAATTTGAAACCAGTAAGAGAAAATCTCTAAACTAAATTTTCGCCCCCCCCACCCAAAAAAAAAAAAAAAAAAAAAAAAAAAAAAAAAAAACAAACCCCCCCAAAAAAAAAAAAAAAACCGTGGAATTTCCGGCCACGGAAAAAACATGCTATCACAGTGCCTCGGGGTAAGTAGAGAGAGAGAGAGAGAGAGAGAGAGAGAGAGAGAGAGAGAGAGAGAGTCAAATACAGAGAGACAGAGAATGGAGACAGACTGACTGAGTGATTGACAGTTATGGCTGAACGACTTATCAAGACAATACTGTCTGGTGAGTTTGAAAGCAGAGTGACTGCAGGCGGGAGCTGATCAGAACAAAGAATGTGTCCTGCCTGTAGAAGGCCTAGTGGCTGAAACGCGTTACTTCTATATTGCAATGAGTTTCATTTGTTTGGCGGTCTCGTGATCCCTATTCTTCTCGAACGTCTGGTGTTAAACGCAGACTTAAGCATGCAACTTGTATACCTATTCAGGGTTTTTTTTTTGTTGTTGTTGTTATTCGCAGTGACTCTTTTATACCATAGATTAATAGTGAAAGATTAAGATCATCAGAGAATAAGACGCTGTTGAAGAGGGGCAGAAGTATGTACGCGCTGCTCAGATGAATATAAAGAACCAGCTCCTATTTGTTTTTCTCAAGCAAATACTTAATATCTAAGCGTTCCGGCTCCTATTTGTTTTGTTTCTCAAGCAAATACTTAATATCTAAGCGTTCCGATGACACCAAACCTAATACAGAATACTTACCAATATTCGTTCAAGATCTCGCACATGCTTCATTAATTGTGATTCTAGTGTTTGCTTTGTCCAGCTAGTAATTCTTACAATATTACCGAAAAGGACGAAAATATAGTTTTTT
>JADBJO010000926.1:177500-200000 GCA_016801955.1 Conus betulinus
TCTTTCTGAACGTAGCCAGGCTGATGGGCAACACATGCAAATTGATAAAGAGGAAACCGAGCCCTCAGGGACTGTGTTCCCCCTCACACACAAAATGGCGGACCGGCTCAGATCGCTGTTTCAAAAGGGAAAGGGGGTGAGGGGACGAGAAGGGGAGTAGAGGACGGGGGAATGAGGGGAAGGAGGCCAATCATCGCAAGAATAGAAGGAATGCAAGGCGCGGTCTGAAGGGAGAGAACGCTGCGCTGGACTGGGCGAGTCTCTGATCATGGGCAGCCACAGCGAGACGCCCCACTTCTGAGGCAGCTCATCAGCTGCATGCTTCAGTACGCTAGGGTGCTAAGTGCCTCTCAAACAGACCTGGGAACTGGCTGTTTTTTTTAAACCACCCCCAAACCACCAACAAAACTGACTAGTTGACTGGTTATTTGATGTCATAACTGATCAAAGACAGGACCTCCATTCCCTCCCTCTCCCCTCTGTTTCGTTCATCTTCTATGGCATCTCAGTGGCAGTGTTTCCTGGTCCGCGTCACTCATTTCTACTTGCCCAATCATGGCCAGACAAAGTCATGTGTAGCAGTTACACACCCACAGCTGACAAACACAGCAATCAGTCCAATGTGGAAATGAGCCAGACGAGCGGAAGAGATACTACACTGCTGCTGAGTGACTTTGGTGGCATTCACTGGTGCCAGTTCTGATCCAGCTCACAAAGGACATCACATATTAAGCCCCCGTACTACAATCGTTTTCTGCTCAGTCACGCAGTCTGTGTTCTCATAGATCTTCCCTCTGGACAGCATCGCCATGTCCATCCAGTGACAGTCCCCATGAATTTGCCGATACCCCGTCGACCTTGCTACGAACTCATACGGACAGGGATGTGGAGAGAAATCTCAGGTCAGCACAATAACAGTACCAGAGAAGGCTTTATATTTTGTGACTTTTCTATGATGAACGTGGTGAAGATAATCCATTCTCTTCTGAGACCACACAACAGGGATGGACACTATGTTTCCTTTCATTCTCTATTCATGCAGCAACCATACCATAGAAAAACATACACCAGCAATGTTAGTTAGGATTTAGAGAATTGCCCTCAGGGATGCTTATATATGAAACCCGACTACGTGGTTCCAGTCTACCCAGTTAAGGCCATTGCAGAAACAGCTATAGACAGGAACTGGTGGGTGCGGAAAAAAATCCCGCAAATAGACACGGTGTTGTTTTCACCCTCTACCTAGGTGAAACATTGCAGAGTAAGGTGGTTATTGTATCCTGTCTGTCTGTCTGTGTACCGCAAAGTAATATAGACGCCATGAGAGGAATCTGGGTGACAGTTTACAGGATTGGTTGTTAAGTGGAAGTGTAGAAGATTACTAAATGATGGGAGTAAGGCTGGAATCATAAGAATAATGTTTTTTTGTTGTTATTTTGTTTGTTTGTGGAAGAGCAAGGATGTGGGAACATAAATGGTTTATCTGAAGAGACTAACAAAAGTTGATAAGTTGTGATGATGGAGATAGTACTCCTGTGTCAGGATCATCTGTAGATTCAATGTTTAGAGGATGTTTAATCCTTTTCATCGTATCCTGAATGTGTGTGCGCTCGCGCGTGCGTGTGTGTGTGTTTTTTGTGCGCGCGCGCGAACGCGTGTGTGTATGTGTGCGAGTTTGTGTGTGTGTGTATGTGCGCGTGTGTGCTTGCGTACATATTCATAGTCATTTAGGACGAATGAAAATTGCAAGGTTCAGAATTGATGTGTCGAATATATGCATACATTTTAATTGTCACATAGGTGAGGGAAATGACATTCATTTTGATATATATTTTTTTTTTGCTAAAAATTATGAAATGTCACACAGCGATTCATTCCACTTAAATAATACAGACGTTTCAAGAATTATTAACATTATTTCATTTTACACCATCAGCCCGCCACCTCCTTCCAAAATACCTATGTATCATAATCTCTCTCTCTCTCTCTCTCTCTCTCTCTCTCTCTCTCTCTCTCTATATATATATATATATATATATATATATATATATATATATCTATCTATCTATCTACCTATCTTATTCAAAATGGAAATACGTTATCTTTCTTGCTTTGTGATTTGATACTTTCGATGTGTGCACTTGTCTTTATGTCTTCATGCTTCCATAGAACAGTGTAGCCTAATCTCTCTCTCTCTCTCTCTCTCTCTCTCTCTCTCTCTCTCTCTCTCTCTCTCTATCTCTCTCTCTGTGTGTGTGTGTGTGTGTGTGTGTGTGTGTGTGTGTGTGTGTGTGTGTGTGTGTGTGTGTAAAATGTAAAATAAAAAAAGAATAGAAGATGAATTGACCATCATACATTTTTTTTTTTTTTTTGCTATACCCTCGATGGCCTACGAAAGAAAGAGGCAGTGAAGATGCACCACAATGCGTTGTGAGACAAACATAATCTTACAGATGGAATACGGGTTAGTTCATGAAATATGTATTTGAGAAACTCTTCCGCAGAAAGAGATAGATCTAGACTGATTCCATGTTACGTCACTTTTGTAATGTAATATAGCAACCACCATTATCTGCAACTTTATTAGCAACCAGTCTGATGCAAGACAGAGTGCCAACAAATATCATTTTAATTTCATTAGGGTTCAGCATTAGTTTGTAGCTGTTCCAACAGAACAAAACGTCATCAATTCACGTCTGAATATCTGTACAGATTAAATAATCTTCAGCTCAAGCGTTCTGGGACTGTCCGGTGTCATCTGCATATCAATGGAAATTACATTTGTGAAGAGGAAATTTCGTCCGACAATGGCTGCGTGTACAGGATAAACAAGACAGATTCTGGCACTGATTCTTGGGACACGTTCATACGCAAGGAAACACTTAGAACCTGGTAAACAATGACTGATTTGTCCCATCGCTAAGGTATGACCAGAATCATTGCCAGACTGTGGCCTGAATACCAAAAATTATCTTTAATCTGGACGACAGAGACTGAATCTTTAAGAAGTATGGTATGGTCAAGCGTGTGTCGAATGCTGCACTGAGGTCTAAGAGGGAAAAAAGGGAAGCAAGCTTTTCATCTGCTTTCACCAAAAGATTGTCAATGAGATCAGCACAGCAGCCTCCATGCTGTGGCTCTTCTGGTATTCTGACTGATTTCTCTGGATATGGGAATTTTTGTTAAGGTAAGTTTAGAACTTCAACTTCAGAGACAATCAAATCTGGATTTGTTACTCGATTTTCCAGTTCATTCGGAATACCGTCAATCTTTTGAGAAAAAATAGTCAGCAACATTTTGTGGGAACGAATGAAGTCACTGGAGAAATGTTTGGATCTGTTCATGCCTGTCAGTTCACTGCATACAGAAAAGAGCTGGCGGGAAAAGACAAAGAGTCGATCTTGCTGCTGTAGAATTCTGTCCTGGCTGTCCGGATTCAAGACCCTACAGCTGTCATGTTGTAGCTGTACATTTGTCTGAGCACGCAAGGGCACGTCTTCCCCCACTCGGCGCTCAGTTGGTCATCGTTTAGATCTGGCTAGTGGGTGATCTCTTGTCATCAGTAGGGCATGGCGGTTGAGGATCTACTGTAGACCAGTGAAATATGTGTTCACCAGACTTGGTCGATCCCAGAACGGCAGCAGGGCTTTGACGTATACGTCAAACTGGTCGGTGGTCGATGATCTGCATCTGGGTCCTTAGAACCATACCTTTCTGAGTTTGCAGATGCTGATACTGCGAATAAAGAGGACATGGGAAAGGAGTGATGGTACTTTGGATTTCGTTTTTTTAATAAGCTGACAGGTCCCATCAGTAACAAAGCAGGATGATTTTTGTCTCAATGCCGACACTAAATACACAGGAGTTTCTTGTCGGGCCTTCCCGTTGAGGATGCCTCTTGATGGTGAAAATAAACAATCAAACAAACAGGTATCTGTCAGCTGATCCAGAAATCATGTCTGAATTTCAAACATGTTGGAACGCTGTGTATTCTTCACTTTTTTTCCGTACAGTTGGCCAGGCAAGCAAAAACTGAAAGATGAATGAGAAAAAAAAAAATAGAAAAGATCCCTTTGTGTGAAAGGACTCACAAAGTCAACTTAAATTGTCTGTCAGGCGTACCAGCGACTATATATTATTTTCTTTCTGTGCGACGCCTTTCTGTTATTCCTGACTCGTAAAACACATGCCTTCATTGATGAATTATCTTCTCCATTTCTGCTAGCAGAAGCAGACCAGACGCGTTTTACTTTCAATTCACAGGCACAGAACCAAAAATACGAGCTGCGTGAATGGGATTTTGACTGCCATAGATGGGGTTTCTCCATCGAATTGCTCCGCTAGACGGAATGGTTCAGCTCTGATTCCATACATGAAAAGCTCTCTCTCTCTCTCTCTCTCTCTCTCTCTCTCTCTCTCTCGCCTTTCCTTATTTTCCGATATACACGTCATTCAGTAAGGGCTCTGACCGTTTGAATCTCAAAGGGCTCTGACCGTTCTCTCTCTCTCCTTCCCTCTCGCTTTCTCTGTTCCACCACCCCCTCCATCCCGCCCTTTCCTCTCTCCATTGAAAGCACTGCACACTCCCGTGTGGCCGTAATATCCGTCTAAGATGGTGTCACCGAGTACATTATAGACTGAAGATTTTTTCTTTGCTTCCTGTCTTTTGAACTGTTTGATCACAATTGACAACAATGATCTTTACTGTTTTCATTGGCACCAAGGGCAAGGGCTTATGATTCCCCCCCCCCCCCCCCCCCCTTTTTTTTTTTTTGGCTCTTATCCACGTCCGTTTTGTCTGTTTGCTTATCTATAGATTGATTATGCAACAACTTTTCAATCAATCTCAACCGAACGTGGTGAAAATGTAATGAAGATGAGAGTAATGTCCTGTTAGATTGAGTCCGTCGAGGGACAATCCATTCAGCACGCTTATTACAAATTTGATATCGCCAACAGCTACTGACCAGATTCTAACCAAACGAGACGGGAAGCTGGAATGTTGTCCAAAGACAAACCAAACAATTTTAATGCTGACCCCGATCACACTGCCGATGCCGGATCGTTAAGCAAGATTACTACAAGTTTTTCCTGCACATGGATGCCATGAAGTTACAGGCACAAGTCGATGAATATCCATAAAGTAATACAGCCGGGCCAGAGTAGTGCATTTAGCTGAGCGCCGGACTTGTTGGTTCCGGGGTTGCGGGTTCGAATTTCCGTTGGGCTGTTTGGAAACAGGTGGAGTTCCCCCATCAGAATCAGTATTGGCTCTCATTCCATTTCCCGAAACGTTCTTCAAATAAGACTGTAAATCGATGTTTCATGTGACAATGAAACTTTTGCACGCATAATATCCCATCACCACTTTCGGAAGAGAAAGCCAGTTCAGCTGCTGTTATGGATGACAGGTATACGCATGGCATGCATCGTGAAAAAAATCGAAAGAATGAGTGAAAAAAAAACCCCCTCATTTTCGGGCTGAACGACACGGGAAACGATATTCAGTCAGCTCTTTAATCGTCTCTACCCTGGTGGGCAGCCCGTTGTGTAAACCAGATAAATGGCCTTTAAAGCGCCCCGGAGTTTGGTCTCTGGCTGAGAACTGGCACTATAGAAATACTCTTAACAATAACAATAATATGGTCATGAAATATTAACTCTTTCTAATCGGAATTTAGTATCTTGCATGCGCCGTATTAAGAGAAAGGTATCTCAGTTTGTTTTTTTTTTTTCATTTTTAAAACCATTTCTATTTTCCCTCGGAGGAAAAAACATCCTTTTAATTCATGAACTAACTCAAAGGGCGGACCAGAATCATTTCGATTGTGCCAGAGGTCTGCACTCCCTGGAGTCCCTTTCCTATCATCATATTGTTATTCATTACAGTCTGTAAGTATCACTATTTTCTTTTTGCCCATGTGTGGTAGACAAACTTAACTTACAAGTCAACTGACGCCCTGTCACCACCATCACCCCGTCCTCTCCATCTCCTCACTCACCGCCACCCATGTTTATCCTCCTCAACCCACCCCACGCCCGTTTCCCCCTACATTCCCCATCCCCGCAAGAAGACAACAATAACAAAAACCAAAATGAACCACCACCACCGACAGCAACAAAAACCTGAAAGCCTGAATCACTCAATACATATCGTAGCCACACAGAGCATACATAGTGACCACAATTTTCAGGACGTCCGTCCGTTCCATTTCTAAGGTTTAGGTTTCTATGACTGTATTCAGTACACTAATTGGTTGTCACCCCAGGGCAGACAACTCTGATTACCCTGGCAAGGGAAAGGGAGGCAAATTGCAGGATCCTCTTGCGAACGGAGCTTTGAACTGTCGGTTTTCATTTTCCTGTGGATGATTATGATTTACCGGCGTTTCATGCGTAGGCAGGTTGTGTGTGTGTGTGTGTGTGTGTGTGTGTGTGTGTGTGTGTGTAATGCGCGCGCACGCGCACCAATATGTGGTTGTTAAAGCGAGCCTTTGTATGTGTCGGGTGTTTGAGTGCTCACAAATTGTTGATGCATTTTGCCAGCAACAAAACTAAAAATCCTGGCAGCCAAAAAAAAATTCAGTCTGAAGATATTCTGTGAATAAGAAGGGGGAGTAAGAGGGAAAGGGGAGTAGTAGGGTCGGTAGGGTGGGATGGGGACCTGTTAGATGTTGGGAGAGAGAGAGTGATGATGAAGAGATGGGGGAGAGGGCTTGGAGATCGCGGGAACGGGATAATGGATAGCAGGTGGCTAAAAAAAAATGTAGAGTCGATTCTCTCTCTCTCTCTCTCTCTCTCTCTCTCTCTCTCTCTCTCTCTCTCTCTCTCTCTTCATGTTTTCAAAACTTGTTTGTGTTGTAATGCAGATTTATTTTCGTTATGGAGCTGAATTTGTTTGTGTTCCAGTGCAGATTTTTTTCAAAAACTATTATTCTGGTGCAGATTTTGTTTGTGCTGTGGTGCAGATGTTGAGAAAAATGTATCTGAGAGCAAACACGTTTTCTTCCTTTCCTGCTTATGTTTCTGTATCACACGCAAAAGCAACATTCTTTTTTGCAGCTGCATTCATTACATTTTAAGATTCATTACATGTATAATTCATAGATACACGAATGAAACTGAAGAAAATTTAAAACAACTGGTAAACAATATGGCCGCAATCATTTTGACCTCTGTGACAAGCTTCCAGACAAGAGGCAGTTGCAGTCCACATGATATTGTACCTGAGTTTGTTCCACTTACTTTCAGAGATTTTACCATCTTACCAGATATGGTCTTTGCGGAAAAAAAGTACACCCCGAAGAAGTATTCTGACCACCCAAAATAAAACAGAGATAAGATTTTCCAAATGTCGAGCATTCTTTTGAATAATGCTACTTCCTTAATAACAAACCCAACCCAACCAACGAGTTTTGTCAGTCTCCTTTGAATTGAACCGAATGGTAATTTGCTATCAGTATGAAAATTGTAAGCTCAAAACATTGCGAATGTAAAAGAGGTTTAAAACTCTGTATTGTGATTTCAAACCAAATCCATTGATTACCGGCAACGAACAACAGTGATTCCGTATATTGCAAACGTCTCAGAAGATTAAGACCTGTTTTGAAAAACGATCTTTAATCTTCATTTTATTTTAAATATCAGAATGATAAGGAGAGATAACAGAGATAGGTTGGGGGTATTTTTATGATGGATTCAAACTGAGACATACGTTATTCATTTTGACGATAAGATTATCGGGGATCTTTCCGAGAATTATCTGTGTGTAGTGGGGGAGAGATTCGAGGCTGTGTGTGTGTGTGTGTGTGTGTGTGTGTGTGTGTGTGTGTGTGTGTGTGTGTGTGTGTGTGTGTGTGTGTGTGTGTGTATGTGTGTGTGTGTGTGTGTGTGTGTGTGTGTGTGTGTGCGTGTGCGTGCGTGCGTGCATGTTGTGTGTGTGTATGTGTGTATGTGTGTGTGTGTGTGTGTGTGTGTGTGTACCTGTGTGTGGTGTGTGGGGGTGGGGGTGGTGTGCGTGTGCGTGCGTGCGTGCATGTGTGTATGTGTATGTGTGTGTATGAGAGAGACAGAGACAGAGGCACAAATAGACAAAGAGAGAGACAAAGAGACACAGAGAGAAGGAATTAACAAACCTTTATGTGTTATTAGGTGGCAGCCAAGTATACACAAATGTACACTTGCACAAATGTAAACCTGCGTAACGTGTCATTCGATGGGGAGGATGGGAGGGGGACTAGAAGGGCGGGTTCGGAGGGAGGGTAGATCGTAGCAAAGACTGCATAGTGTCATATTGCGACCAGGCCAACCGGTTTTGAGTTCGACCTTTTCATTTCCACGTGGCGTGAACTTTAAAATGTGTGTGTGTGTGTGTGTGTGTGTGTGTGTGTGTGTGTGAGAGAGAGAGAGAGAGAGAGAGAGAGAGAGAGAGAGAGAGAGAGAGAGAGAGAGAGAGAGAGAGAGAAATAAGGGGGAGTCCGTTTGTAGTGATCATAAGCTGAGAATTTGATAAAGGCTTGACTAAAGGCTGTGCGGCGGTTTGCGTGTACCCAGCGAATTGAAAACAAAGGAACCCGGAACACGTCATGTGGATATCAGCGGTGCACGTGACATCCTGCAATGTGGAGGATGCTGCTGCGTGTACCAGTGCTCAGCGAATTGAAAACAAAGGAATGGTGCTCAGGGAAGCGGTGCTCGGGGACTTCAAAGTAGAGTCCACTTAAAAAAAGAATGGGAGTGGCGGGGGAAGAGGGGGGGGGGGGGGGGGGGAAGGGGGAAGGGGGGGGGGGGGGGGGGGGGGTCAAGTCCCAGACGACTTGAGCGGAGTTTTCTTTCCGGGCTGACTGCTCGTGTTGCAGAGGGAATCAATATAGCAAGCCTTCTGATTCACGAGTCCGTTCATTTCGTCCGGCACCAGTAACGTAACAGCGACCAGTGGATGACAAAAGATGGACTGTAAATCCGTTTCTTGATAGAGGCATATCCGAACGAGGCATCGGCAGTGTCTACACAATCACACAGAATCTGGTCTGTGAACAATTCTTATTGTAAGGATCTGAGTTTGACAGGACGTGGCTCGCGCCGTTTGCATCCAATATATCGGCATATCGGTTTTCAGATATGGTTCCAACACATGTTTTGAGTCCTCAGTCTGCAGTCTCGTTTCAGTGTCTGACACTCCTTGAATTCACGTCCTATAAAGTCTGTTTGGCGACAAATATTGTTTCAGGGCGAACTGCACCAGCTGTTTTCTTCGGTTTTTTTTTTTTTTTTTGTTTGTTTGTTTTTTGTTTTTGTTTTTTTTTTCGTCTTCTTCTCTTAACTTGATCCTTTTTCAATGAAATAATCGTATATCAGAGTCTTTCAGTTTCTTGGTTTGCTTTGATCTTTATACATAAATGCACAGTAACATATTGCGATGCCTCTTTACCAGACAAAACCCAATGGATACTTATTAGTAACAAAATGGACTGATGATGCAAGCATTTGCCATGCAAGCGCCCAAGATGCTACCATCGATGAAACTTGTCATGGGATCCAAGCTGGTGAAGTCTTTCCCTAGATACCATCGTACTATATAGAAGAAGACTCTTTTACTATCAGGGCAGTAGTAATTGATAGTAATTCCATTTCAATTCAAGTCACATGGGTAAAAGCCCGGCCGACTGTGCCGCCTATATATGATCAGAAACATAAACAAAAGTAAGTAAAGATTAACAATCGTGGTTAAAACACAGATGGATTGCCGAAAGAGCGAAAGACACCAAAGCAAAAAACACAATTTTCTAAAGCTGTTTTCCTAGAACACAGAACACATGAAAAAAATATTGTAGTCCCACCTGAGTAGGATGATCCAAATGCTGCAACTCCGCTCTGTCGGCGTGGATCAGTCCTCCGAGAACTTAGAGGATAGAGTTGCTTTGCATCTCCCTCCCTACCCCCCCCCCCCCCCCCTCTTTCTTAATATGTTCACAAAAAAGAAGGCGTGATAGGTTGTTGTGGGGTGAGGGGGGGGAGGTGCAGGGAAAGCGGCTGACACTGCCAGATAAGTAGAAAAGCAGAATTTAAAAAAAAAAATTAGTGTATGAGCTAGTAACAGAAATTCATGGTGGGATGGACTCATGGCCAACGCCACGATGGTAGGGCAAATTCTTGGATTTTCTCGCGGAGGTTGTCCTCGTTAACGGTTCAACAACCAACAAATCTATTAGTTGCCTCAGAAATCATCGTTCTTAGCGTCAGTGATGTCAAGGCATTAACGAGAGCAGTACGGCCATTTTCTTCACGAGCTGGGAAGACGGACAGACAAAGGGACACAGGTTAGAAGTTGGAAGGGAAAGGGGGGGGGGGGGGGGGGGGGGGGGGGGGGAAAATGCGGCTGTTGGAGAAAGGACTCCATTGTATTGAACGACAAAGGTTTTTTTTGTTTTCATGTTGACTCAGAGGTGTTTTGCGCACTGTGCAGGTTGCCCGCCCCCTCCCCAGTCCCTCCTCTCTCCTCCCATCCTCTCGTCTGTCTTTATTGTTTCTATTTTCTTATAGTGTTAGTTACTTGTTGATCAGTTGTGTGGTTGAGTGTATATCTTCTTCGTCGGGGAAAAAAACCCCTGAAACTAGAGCTTTCTTTCGTTTTTTCTCTTTAACGTAGACTTAGTGAACTGAATGCGAACAGGGGCAGTTTCAGGGTGAGGTGACTGCACGCGGAAATTGAAACAAACTTAAAAGAAAAATTACTGTACCGCCGAACGAAAGAGACAAACAAATTACAAGGCAAAACACTTCGTGTTTTCAACTCTTTGGTCTTGTTCAGGCAGGACAGACTACATTGCAGACAATGAAAACGAAGAACAAACAATCACTTACGTCCTCAAATTGGGCGCAAATTTTGCACCCAATCGGATGAGCTAAATGGTTATCCGTTCTTCGTTTTCATTTGCCCTTCAATGTTCGTTCGGCGGCACAATAATTTTACTGTTGATTCTGTTAAAATGCGAACAGATTATTTCGACCTGAACGGGGTTTTCTGCTCTGAAACATTTTGTTCGCCAGAATGGTTTATCCTTGGTGCTGTTAAAGAACGGATTATAGATAACCTTCCCACCTCCCTGCCCCTTCCCTGTCTGTAATCAGGTGCTGATTCTAGTGACTATATTATCTACACGCGATGGATTCACCAGCAACGTTGAAGACTGAGGTTTCATTTCAGCTTTCTAGAGTGACAAGGAACTATACGTTTTCATGTTTGTTTTGCTGTCTGTGTTTCCCCGCGTGCCTCCCAAGTGAAATACCTTGCACGCCTCTCCCCCCGACTCCCCATTCCTAACCACACCCAGGTTTGTGCCATCACAACCGCAGCACCGGAAGTCCGCAGGGAGCAGTCCTGATTAAGCCGTCATGAGGTAGCCCATACAGGAGACACTGGGGTCAGTGTGTTGTTCAGGGGGGGACCAATCTGACCCGACATACGTAGAAACACCGCCTGTTGACCTCCCCTGCTGACAATTGCTTACCTGCGTACCCAGCGTGAATACGTGGTTATCCTCCGGAGGTCGCCAGTTTGTGTCTAGCAACATTCCACATGACCACGTAATTACCTAAGATTTTGACGAACTCACTACGGACATGGCGTAAAGAGGAAACTGAAAATAAGGTCACCACGATAGCAAGGCACGAAAAGCCACAAAATAAGAGATTGAAGAAAAGTAGCAATCGTTCTGATGGGAATAATAGTAGAAGACTAGTAATAACCCATCTTTGTACATGGATTTCTCGTCTAGTTTGTGGTAAGATTACACTTGCAAGATGTAATGCTCCTTGCAAGTTACTCTCCTGCTTATCAGAAATAAATTGAATACTTAAATAAGTCTTGCTGCCGCAATGATCAAGCGTGTTGTACCACGGATTTTCTGTTCGAGTCCGTTCGCTCCGTACTAATTATTTAGGTTTCCAGGATCTAGTCGGTAAACTGATTGGCTGTCACCTCAGGGCAGACAACTCTGATTACCCGGACGGAGGAGGAGGAGGAGGAGGAGGAGGCACTGTGTAATAAATTCTTATCACAAACTGAGCTTTGATACCGTCGGTTCTCAGTTCCCATACGACTATGATGGGTCGGACGGGTGATGGTGGTAACAAACACAATATCCTTTTTCGTCGTTCCATTTATACCTCTCTAACTGCTTTTCATGCTTCCCATCCAGCTATGGTTTTTTGTAACCAAACGTTTGTTGAGAGGGCGGCGCGGGGGTGATTTGTTTTTGTGGAACAAACATATCTACAGTTTCCAAGGGAAACACATCAGCGAGACGTCTCTTTTCCATGATGTCTTGATCATTTGTAATGAAACAAAAATGATACCCCCCACCCCCCCCCCCCCCGTTGACCCCCCCCCCCCCCCCCCCCCCCCCCCCATTTACCCCCCCCCCCTACCTCCCCGCCCTGCTCCCCCCCCCCCCCCCTGACCCCCCCCCCCCCCCCCCCTGACCCCCCCCCCCCGCCCCCAGCCCCCCCCCCCCCCCCCTTACCGCCCCCCCACTGGTACCCCCCCCCCCCCTCCCCCCTGACTGTTTTTTGTTGTACACCCCCCCCCCCCCCCCCCGACCCCCCCCCCCCAGACCGACCCCTACTCCCCCCGACCCCCCAAACCACCCACCCACCCTGACTGTGTTACCCCCCCCCTGACCCCCCCCCCCCGACCCACCCCCCCCCTATGACCCCCCCCTCCCCCCCCCCACCCCGGACCCCCCCCCACCCCCCCCCCCCATAACCCCCCCCCCCACCCGGACCCCCCCACCCCCCCCCCCCCCCCCCCTCCCCCCCCCGCCCCCCCACCCCCCCCCCCCCCCCCAACCCCCCCCCCCCCCCCCCCCTGACCCCCCCCCCCCCCCCCCCCCCCCCCCCCCCCCCCCCCCCACCCCTGCCCCCCCCCGACCCCCCCCCCCCCACCCCCTGACCCCCCCCCCCCCCCCCCCACCCCCCCCCCCCCCCCCCCCCCCCCCCCCCCCCCACCACCCCCCCCCCCCCCCCCCCCCCCTGACCCCCCCCTCCCCCCCCCACCCCCCCCCCTGACCCCCCCCCCCCCCCACCCCCCCCCCCCCCCACCCCCCCCCCCCGCCCCCCCCCCCACCCCCCTAGATGCACCCCCCCCCCATCCCCCCCCCGACCCCCCCCCCCCCCCCCCCCCCCCCCCCCCCCCCCCCCCCCCCCCCCCCCCATGACCACCCCCACCTATGACCCCCCCCCCCCCAAAATTTTGTGACCCCCCCCCCCCCCCTAACCCCACCCCCCCCCCCCCCCCCCCACCCCCCCCTGTATCCCTTCCCCCCCCCGCCCCCCCCCCCCATGACCCACCCCCCCCCCCCCTCACCCCCAACCCCCCCCCCCCCCCCCCCCCCCCCCCCCCCCCCCCATGACCCCCCCCCGCCCCCCCCCCATGACCCGCTCCCCCCCCCCACCCCCCCCCCCACCACCCCCCTCTAACCCCCCCACCCCCCCCCACCCCGTATTTATGGACATGAGAATATGAGACCCCCCCCCATGCTTTTTTTTTCATTGCTCCCTCCAGCTAGCTATGTTTTTTTGTATATTGGTTTGGAACTTTAAAGGAATTGTGTTTCAAAGTGGGGCTTGGGAGGATGGGGAAGCAGGTGGGGGTGTTTGTACCGGAACCCTTGGAATTCCTGCCCTACCTCAACCTCTCTCTCTCTCTCTCTCTCTCTCTCTCTCTCTCTCTCTCTCTCTCTCTCTCTCTCCTCTCACTCTCTCTCTCACGCGCACGCGCGCTATCTCTTTTTTTCTGTGTACGTGATTTGATTTAAAGCTTTGAAAAACAGGTTGTGTGTGGGGCTAAAACGACAGGTCGGTTTAAAAGCAAAGAAATCACCCCACAAAAGAGGTGATAACTCAGTCAACGGACTTCTCCACCGAGAAGCCAGAGCACGCAGAGACTGCATAGAGAGGAAGGTACTCATTGTGACGAATGACCACCTCACACCCACCCCGATCAAACTATCCACCCCCCCTCCCCGTCATGACCGGCACGTCACCCAGCCCGTGGCATGATGGGAAGTTATGATTATCACTCTGATAAAAAATCACTCAGTTCGGATCCCCGGATCGCCTTATGACAGACCATCGAGGTGAAGGAGACTTTCTTGAGAAAGGCTGTTCAGAAAGGAGGGGATGGAGAGCAGGGTCATGACAGGGTGTGGGTATGATTGGGAAGAGAGGGGAGAATTAGGGAAGGGAGTAGCGAAGGGAGTAGGCTGGCAGACTGTTCATCAGTTACAGAGTCGTAATGCTTACTCCACAGAGTAGAGTCTACCACCTGTCTTTCGGATTACACGGTAAAGCGAGAGGCCACGTGCAGCGTTCATTCAACACAGATGAAATGACCCATGGCAGCAAGGGAATTGCTCATGTTAAAAATTCCATGGAAAAATCAACTGAAAAAAATTCGGTGGCGCCGGACTATGGCAGTGTGCTCTCCCAGGAGGCAGAACAGCCCAAATTGTTTGCAGAAAAACCTGTTGGGAAGACAACATTACACAATGCAATATGCTTCAATAGGAGTCGCGCAGTCTACATTAAATAACTGTGTTAGATGTTATTGTTGCTATGTGTGTCACTGAGTTTATATAGTCTCCTCCTCCTCCTTCTGCTCCTTCTCCTCCTCCTCCTTCTTGTCCTCCTCCTCCTCCTCCTCCTTTTTCTTCTTTTCTTCTTGTTGTTGTTGTTGTTTGTTCTTCTTCTTCTTCTTCTTTCTTCTTCTTCTTCTTCTTCTTCTTCTTCCTCCTCCTCCTCCCTCCTCAGCACAAAGGAGAGTCATTCAGGTACCCCCAGTTCTGTCGGTTGTGGGCCAAGGCTGGGTCTCTGCAGCTGAATGTTTCTCTGCCCATTCTTCGATGTTCTCAGTCCGTCGACTGTTTCTGTCTTCTCCTCCATCTCCCTGCCTCGACAGGTCCCTGGGGGACTGTTTTAGCAAGGCCACTGGATCATGCCACGCGGCCATACCAACTTAATTTTTGTCATGTGATGTGCATTGGACAGGTCAAGCCTGACGGAGCCCATCCCCTTCCAGACCGGATTTTTTTTATAGTTGGCTTTACTCCCCACATCAGGTAGCACTGGGTCACATAAGCAGAAGCAGTGGAGCTTGGATCTGCCTATAAAGTACAAGAAGGCATTGCAATTTCCTACACCAGCCCTTCATCCTGCCCGGACTAGCAATATGTGCCTTCTGCCAGGCGATACATAATTCTACATGACTTGTCAATGGAACAGAATTACGGCCAGACTGCTGTGTCTAGACGACCTGTCCTCTGACAAATGGAATTAATGTGCCGATCGTCTGGAATATCTCTCTCTCTCTCTCTCTCTCTCTCTCTCTCTCTCTCTCTCTCTCTCTCTCTCTCTAGACAGACAGGCAGAGAGATAGATACACAGTTTAATAGATAGATATGAATGGATAGATAGACTGACAGGTGGAAAAATGTAAAGATAGACTGACAAGTAAATAGTCAGATAGACAGACAGATAGACAGATAGAAGTAGGTAGATGGATAGATAGAAAGTCAGATAAATAGATAGACATATAAATATAAATATATATACCATTGACTGACAGATTGATATATATATATATATATATATATACTAATTGATATAAAGTTAAATTGATTGATCATTAGAAAGAGGGATAGATACATAGAGCGTGAATGGATAGCAAATCACAACTAACGACAGAACAGGGATGTAGCTTGCACAAGCAAATCATAATCCTCGCGGAATACTTGCTGCAGAAGAACGGTCGCTCACAGAACCTATTTCTAAAAAATGTTTAGAACCAAATTTGGTAAGAATTGATCACTAGATTACGTGAACAGTAGAAGCAGAAGTGGTGAACCATGTTTGAGATTTTGGACAAATATCTGTAGGTATTCTTGGCCAATTTTCGTGTCTTCCGAATGCTTAGATTTTGAGATTTTTTTAATAGAAGCAGAGCAAATAGAGGCTGAATTCACCAGGAGTCCATTGTTACAAAAAGAAGTCACTGCGAATATAACTTCCTGTAGAGAGGATAATCAGGTTGCATGCAAAGCCTAGACTGACCACCAGAGAAAAAAGGATGAAGTTACTAGACTGCCAAATGAATGGAACTTATTGCATTACAGAATCAAAGTGTTTCGGTCACCATGGCTTCTACAGGCGAACACATGTTCTTGCTCTTCATCAGCTCCCATCCGCTGTCACTCTGTTTTCAAACCCACCAGAAATCATATAGTCCTGCTAAGTCGTTCAACCACCAGTGTACAGTACTCCGTTAACAGACACCACATGCGGGGATATATGCCTTGTCAGGAGAGTTCTGTTATACACGAGCACGAGGGACAGTTGCCTAGTGTGGGAGAACTGTTGCTCATCTGTGCTGGACGTCGATCCTACAATGGGCAGCCAGGGTTTGAAAGTCTCAAGCACCTTCCGAGCTTGATCATCACATCCTTTGGTGGCCATACGCTGCTCCTCCTCTGTAAAGAAGATCCATTTGTATGGAGTCTGAGTCCTCTTTACGGATGGTCCTGTTTTCTCCTTCCTTTCTTGGATTAATGTTTTGGTTAATCTTTAATCACCAAGTCACATGTGCTCTTTTCATTTCTATTCCTTATATTTGGGCTGACGGAGAGGATTCCCAGAAAGAGCTGATAAGTGGTGAGGTTAGTGACTGTGGTTGTCCTGGACAAGAGCTTGTTTTCTCCTGTCAGCATTAAATGCTTTAGGCAGGCTCAGAGTTCACTCTAGATTTTTCGATAGAGACTCTTGTTTTGCTCACAATAGTCGTCAAATGTTCATTGATCCCATTTCATCGTTTTGATTATTATCATTATACTATAATAAGCCCCGTTCCCACCTACCCATCCGCTTTCTCCATTATACATATTTCTTTCTCTATACGGTATTGTCACGCATTGTGATAGTATGTTTTCTGTGGTCGGGAATTCTACGTTTCTTCGGAGAGAGAGGTTCTTAGACTTTCTTCTTACTTTCAAATTTGCCCAAGCTTCTGCATTATCAGCCAGTTTACAAATCTCCCAACTTTGATACTGGATGCAATGCGTTTTTCGGAAATGAAAGTTTGGAAGACCGTGGTTGAAAGAAATGAAACCAGCGAAAGTTAGATGAGTTTCTAGCCCTAGTAGACACGCTGTCGTATCTATGTGATTGTATGCGTTTCTTTTGACGCTCTCCCATTGGTTGTAAGAACAGTGTGTATTAAAACCATTACTTTTTCTGAACCCCGTCGACATGAGAGAAGGAAATTTGTCATTAGCAGTAAAGAAAAGGAAGAAAGACGTGAAGAAAGGGAGAAAGGAACGAAGAAAAAAAGAAAGAAAGAGGCGATAGAAAGACGTCCGATCAATCCCATTCTGAGTTTTACTTACGCTAAATGGTGCTTCCTTTGAAATGAGTTCCTTTTGAGTCAAAGCACGTTCTACAGAGGAGGGATGAAGGGAAGCATTCTGATTGGTCCGTTCGGTGACGGCGAGCTTTAGAGGCTGGTCACGATTCGACCTAAGGCCCACGTCACAGAGACCGACGTTCCTGTTAGCTTGAAGATCCGACATTTCAAACAGTTGGTTCTTAGGCTTGTTGTCGTCATCGTCGTTGTCATGGTCACTGTCCTCTTCACTTATATCGTTATCATTCTCATTCAACTCATCATGATGACAATCATATCGTTGATTTCTTCACTGCAGTCATCATTTCTTTTTTTTCAAAGTTGTCATAGTTGCGATTGCATTTGAGCATCTTTGACATCTTCAATCTTATCGAAACCTGTCATTTCTGAATTCACACCTTCTTAATTAAGTAAATACACAAGGATTTTAGCATTGCATTAACCCGAGATATAATGAGCAAAACGCAAATCAAGGATGTAATTATTTTACTTTGTCTGGTGGACAACTCGCAAATATCAGCTGTCTTTTTGATTTGCCATGGGAGAGAGAGAAAGAAAGAGAGACTCTTATAATCTATATATACCCCCGATCCCTGCCTCCTCAAAAAAGTGTCTAACCACGGTTATTTCATAGGAAAACATATACGAGAAGAAGACTCAAAAGAATTTTTTAAGTGTCCTTATATGAAAAACAATCACAACAGCAAGATCATCAAAAAAAAAAACAAACAAACAAACAAACAAACAAAAGCAACAACAACAACAAATTCACGTATCAACACTAAATATGATAATTGAAAAAGAAATAATGGCGAACATATAGTTAGACTTTAGGCTTGACGCGCCATGTGCCACGTCTATGGAACTATATAGACAGAGTTACTATATGACGAGTCTTTGTTTTGTTAATATCTGTAAATAATGTTATCTGCCAAACAACGACAAAAAAAAACAACAACATACAAACGCAAACACACGGCTTTGGAGATTTCTATATCAGACTGGTCAGATCTATCGTGTACACTACAATCGCGTTTTATTTATGAGAGAGAAGCGAAAGAGGGAGGCAGAGGGGAGCAGGTTTTCAGATTTTATATAATCTCCCCTCTCCCCTAGCACCCTTTCCTCCCAACAGCCTCTTGACAGTTTTGACAACACATCGTGTGATTCAGACTGTAGTAGCAGCATCAGATTTCCTTCAGGTAACGACTAGACAGCGAGCGACGTATCAACAAGGAAATCTATGTCCTAATTTTCATGAACTGAATTTGGGGGGAGAGGATGAGGGGGGAAGGGGTTTATAGATTGTGTAAGAGATAAGTTTGCTAACCATTCCCTCTTCTCTGTCTCTGTCTGTCTCTCTCACTCTCCCTCTGTCTCAAACATGTGAAATACAACACATATTTGTAAGTTATTTTGAAGTACACACATTTACGAATTATACCTTTATCTTGCTTTTGATTCCCTGTAGCTCAGGTTAACATAATGCCACTGTACTTGAGTATTTTCATGAATACAAATGTGAGTTTGAAAAAAAAACAACAACAGATTTCTGTTAGATTGAAGATACAGTAGAAGCTCAAATACCACAGCTTTCATAACAACGTAAAAAAAAAAAATGACTCATTAGTGACTAAAACGACGATGATAATTATGATTGCCATCAGAATGAGCTAGATGAGAGTGATAACTAAATTAGTAAAGAGGATAATAAAAACAATGACGATTCTGACGGCGAACAGACTGCACCAAGGTTAAGAATCAACTGACTGAAAAACGTCAGAACTTCACGCTAAATGGCCTCGGCCTCTGTGACGTGAGCCTTAAAGCTGAATCGTGATCACCTCTGAAGCTAACCATCACGGAACGGACCAGTCAGAATACTTCCCTTCATCCGTCCTCCGCAGCGCGTGCTCTGACTCAAAAGAAACTCATTTCCAGAGAAACACCATTTAGCGTGAGTAAAACTCCGAACAGGATCGATCGAAACGTCTTTCTATCGGCTCATCCAGAACCAGAACTTCCCTGCATTTTTTCTTTCTGTCTTTCTTTCTGTCTTTATGTCCCCCCCCCCCCCCCCCTATTTTCCTTACTGCTGATGGCAAATTTCCTTCTCTCATGTCAACGGGATTCAGAAAAGGTCATCGATTTTCCCCATTGTTCTTGTTTATAGGGGAGAGCGTCATACAATCACATTTTTTTTCGAGAGTGTGCCTACTACGCCTAAAAAAACTCATTTCAACTTTATTGATTTCATTTCTTTCAATCACGGTTTGCCAAACATTCATTTCTGAAAGACAAATTGCATCCAATACTAAAGTTAGGATGCTTGTAATTTTTTTGAATATGAATGAAGCACCGGTAAATTTGAAACCAATAAGAGAAAGTCTAAAAACAATCTTTCTCCCCCCCCCCCCCCCCCCCAACAAACAAACAAACAAACAAGCGTGGAACTCCTAGCAACGATAAACATACTATCATAGCGCCTCCACAACTATGCGATAACGAGAGAGATACAGAGGCATGAGAGACAGACAGACAGAGACAGAGAGACAGGGAAAGGAGAAAGGGGGAGGGGGGTAATCATGGTATGATGGTAATCATCAGCCTTAATCATCGGGAGAAAAAGAGAAAAACAAAGTAAATGAAACATTTGACGACTCCTGTGTGCAAAAAAAAAATCTGCTGTCGAAAAGTCTGGAGCGATCTTTTTCGAAGTCTGCTCAGAGTAAACGCTAACAGGAGCAAGAAACTCTTGTCCTGGACAGTTCACAGTCATACGCCTCACCAGTTATCAACTCTATTTGGGAATCTTCTCCGTCCGCTCAAATAATAGGGATGTAAATGAAAAGGGCACAGTGTGACCAGATGACAAAAACATCGAATAACAGGAAGGAAGAAACAACACTGGAACATTCCCAAAGAGTCTCAGATTCCTTGTCCTTGTTCACAATGGAGGAACAGTGTATGACCAAAATAAGCAGTGATCAAGCTTGGGAGACTCTTTCAGTTTTCTAACGCTGGCAGCCCATCGCAGGGTCAAACTCCCAGGACAGTTAAGCAGCCGCTCTCTCAGATAGGTCCTTATGCATTTAGTGTCTGGTAGTACGAGTATTATATACTGATGACTGAACGACCTAGTAGGATTGCAATGTCTGGTGAATTTGAAAGTAGAGTGAGTCCAGGCTGGAGCTGGATCAAGAGTGTCTTGCCTGTACAAGGGCTAGTGGTCGAAACGCGTTGCTTCTGTATTGCGACGAATTTCATTCGTTTAGCGGTCTCGTAGATTCACATTTTCTCCAGTGTCTTGGGTTTAACCTAGGCTTTAACATGCAGTCTGTACACCTGCACAGTGAAAAAACCCCTAACAAAAACAATAGAGATTTATGGTGAAAGATTTGAAACATCAGAGGACGAGACTGTAGCAGAGATGATGATGAAGTATTTGTGTGCCATTCAGAAGAATGTAAGAATCAGCTTCTATATTCTCTGCTTCTCGAAAGAAAAAAATCATCAAATCTAAGCATGAGGATGATACTAATACTAAATTTCACACAGAATACCTGCGAATATACGTCGACAAGATCGCTTTGTCTAGCGATTGACTCTCAAAGAAAAAGATATGAAAATACAGGTTTTGTGAGTGATCATGCTTTCGACATAAGTCTAGCTTTTTTCCGCGACGATCATGATTTACTCATGAAAGCATCATCTCTATTCTGCTAAACGATGTGCTCTGCGGTTCTACTCATGCTCTCTCTCTCTCTCTCTCTCTCTCTCTCTCTCTCTCTCTCTCTCTCTCTCTCTCTCTCTAATAGTCAATACATCTATTATTTACCATGCAATCAAACAATCAGTCTTTCTATCTGTATATCTGTCTACCTGTTTACCATTCTGTTTAAATAGCTATCCTGGCAGCATCAGGAAAAAGGAAAAAAAAAAAAAAAAAAAAAAAACAGTTGACAGCAGAAAGGTGTCTAGGAGTCATGACCTGGATACAGCCCGGTCCCCTCAGAGCGTAAGGAGTTCAGAGCCGAAACACTTATCTGAGGGGGGTTTCTTCTCTGAAGACCTTCTTCCTACCAGTCTGTCCATCTGTCTGTCTATCTGCCTGGCCAATTCTATGTGTGTGTGTGTATGTATGTATGTATATATATGTATGTATGTATGTATGTATGGTTATCTGTTCATCTGTCTAGCTTTAGATCTATCTACATACCTATCTATATTAATTTCTCCCCCCTCTCTTTGTCGATGTATTTATTTACCTCATTCTCTCTCTCTCTCTCTCTCTCTCTCTCTCTCTCTCTCTCTGTCACAGACACACACACACACACACACACACACACACACACACACACACACACACACACACACACACACACACACCTGTTCCTCAGACAGCTTATTAGTAATATCTTCGTTCAAATGGAAAATAATCCAAGCATCAGTCTATTCATTGTGGAATGTCTCAAAGAGCCAAAATGAGTGGAACGCCCTCTCCCTCCTCCCAAAGATTCCAAAGGACTGGAAGACCCAGCCTGACTCTCGACAATCGGATCAGCTCTTCAACTTTTATTGTTAAACCGACCGAGCCACAAGGAGACAAAAGTTTTTTTGGCAGTATTCTTTTATGAATTGCTATTTTGCAAAAGAAATATGATTATGTGTGTTTGATGTGATTCCTCTGAACTGTTCTTTTTGTTGGTCCAAGGATCAGTGACAGGTCGTCATCATGACATCTTCATTGCCAACATCATCGGCAATGTCACACTACATCATCATCACCAACATTATCATCTAAATCATCACCAACTCCAACAACAGCATCTGTATTCCATCCCCGTCTTCCCGATCCAGCACACACACACACACACACACACACACACACACACACACACACACACACACACACACACACACACACACACACACACACACACACACACACAAACACACACACATTTCTACCCAGCATCCCCCTCTTCTTCATCTCCTGTTACACCTAACCCACTCCCCTCAACTGTCCTTCTCCTCCCAATCTT
>JADBJO010000926.1:205000-207500 GCA_016801955.1 Conus betulinus
AAACACCTCGCTTGCTGGAAAGGTATATCCCTGATGCTAGTAAAGAACGGATTATGGATAACCTGTCCACCTCCGAACCCATTCGCTCTCTGTTTATCATGACGCTGACCCAACTGACTATTATCTACAATACGAAGGAATGATCAGCTACGTTGAAGACTGAGCAATCGTTTGAGATTCCAAGGGTCACAAGAAACTAGAATATTGAAGGGTTTTTTTTTTGTTGTTGTGTTTTTGTTTTTGGTCTCATTATCCTGCCCGTTGGTGACATTTTCCCCACGGCTCTCACCCCGGCTCCACCATTTTTAACCCACACCCAGGGTTGCGCTATCACAGCCTGATCATCGGAAGTCCATGGGAGGCAGCAGTCAGCAGTAAGTCGTCATGAGGAAGCCCACCCCAGGGAAAACTGTGCGTCAGTGCTGTTCAGTGGTGCCTAATCTGATCCACCCATACGCAGGACATCGCCCGTTGAGCTCTCTTATCGCAATAACTGCATACTTGCAAAACCATTGCAAATAAATGTTCCCCTCCAGAAGCCGCCATCATGGATGTCCAAATACAGTCCCTATGAAAACGCCATTACAAAAGACGTTGACGAACACACACAGACAGGACGTACAGAGGAAATCGAAGTGAGGTCACCACCAGAACTGGAGAAGAAAAGCCACAGATACTGGGATTTAAATACAAGGAACATCAACAGTAGCAGGAATAGTACTAAGTCACGTCAGGTCAAGTGATGATGCCAAAGTTATCTATATTGATGTTAAAAGAATAAGCTTCACAGCTTTTTTTTTATTCTGCTCTCTCACAAACATGAACATAATCATAGAGAACAAATAATGAACAAAATCATATACTGATACATTATGAAGAACATCCAAACATTTCAAAGTAACCAAAACATTCAAGGCATTATGATTTTTATCAAAACTGTTGCGCAGAATTTCAATAACTATTTTATTAAAGGTTAAGTAGCACATCAGATATGAGAGAGAGAGAGAGAGAGAGAGAGAGAGAGAGAGAGAGAGAGAGAGAGAGAGAGAGAGAGAGAGAGAGAGAGAACATTAATTGTTCGATCATTTTTTCATGTTCGATCATTTTTTTCATCAAAGTGCTTTTCAGGGTTCTTTTAAATGCTAGTTTCGAAGGACACGTTATTTAAAGAAGATGGAGATTTGTTCCATGTCATTCCCCAAGAACATATAGTTGATTTGTAGAGAGCGTTGTAGAGTCTATGAAAGGAAAGCTTGTGTGAGTGTCTATTTTCATTGATTACAAAGTTTTGGTAATATTTTCCTTGGAGCTGTTCCTTTACTGCAGTATACATACAAAAGCATTTGTTTTAGAAGAGCCCAGCTTTAAACGATAGAATGTTTGATGTTTTGTAATCATTTCCCTGTTGAAGAAGTACATTTCAGCTGTGTTGTCTTTATGGCTGTGTTATGGAGACGACTTGTTGTGTTAACTTAGTTTCACTAGAATTATTCCTTAAGGTGGACGCACAATTAGTAAGAGATGAAATACGTGCATGAAAGAATGACTTCCTCTTTGGAGATTAAGACATTTTTTTCATTTATCTAAGTTGATAACTTCTTTCAGTTATACGTTATCCAAGATCAGTAATATGAGAATAACAATAGGAAGCTAGTAATATGGGGAATAACAGTAAAAAGCAAATACAAATCCCTCTTCGTGCATTGATTTCACGTCTATTTTGTGGTAGGAATACCCTTGCCAGATGTCGTGCTGCTTGCAAGTTTCCTGTACTGCCCTCGAAAAGAAACTGAAGCGTTCAGTAAGTCTTGCCATCATAATGATCAAGCATCTTGCATCACGGATTTTTCTGCTTGAGTCCGTTCGTTCCGTTCTTAAGGTTTAGGTTTTTCCAGGACTCTTGCCGTTGAACCGATTGGCTGTCACCTCAGGGCAGACAACTCTGATTACCCGGCAAGTGGTGGAGGAGGAGGAGGCACCGTGTAATAAAATCTTGTCATAAATAGAGCTTTGAATCGGCGGTTTCAGTTCCCCAGACGACTATGATGGACGGGAAGATAATTGTGGTAACATAAGTATATATTTTTTCGTTCAACCAAACGTTGTCAAGTGCGCTGCAAAATTGATTCTCGCTTAGCGAAAATTCTACGTTATCCATGGTAAGGTGTCATCGGGACGTCCTTTCCTTCATGCCATTGTGTCTTTTATTATCTTTAACATTTGATTGATCCTCCCTACACTTCCCCTCCTTTTCCCCTCCCTCCTCGTTCCAGGAATGAGTTTTTGCATCGGTTTTTCAGTGTTAAAATAATTGTTTCAAAATAGGGCTGAGAAGGGTGGGGAAGGGGAAAGGTGTTTGTACTGGAACTCCTGGAACTTTTACCCCACCACAACTCTCTCTCTCTCTCTCTCTCTCTGGTGTGTGTGTGTGTGTGTGTGTGTGTGTGTGTGTGTGTGTGTGTGTGTGTGTGTGTGTGTGTCTGTGTGTGTGTGTGTGAGC
>JADBJO010000926.1:220000-222500 GCA_016801955.1 Conus betulinus
CAATTTTGGTGTGATTCAAATGCTTGAATTTTGAGGATTTTTTAAAAAAGAGAAATAGAGCAAATAAAGGCTAAATTTACTCTCTAAATCCATTGTTTAAAAAGTCAGTGCGAATACGAATTCCTGCAGAAGAATTGTTCAAGTTGCTGGCAAAAGCCTAGGTTTACCACCAGACATAGGAAAAAAAGTGTAAATACTAGACCGCCAAAAGAATGCAACTTACTGCAATACAGGAGCAATGCGTTTCAACCACCAAGACTTCTACAAGCTAGTCACTTTCTTTCTCTGCATTAGCTCTCTCCTGCAGTCACACAATTTTCAAACTCACCGGACGTTATACAGTCATATTAAGTCCTTTAGCCGTCAGTATGTAGTTCTCGTTCTACCAGATACCATACGTGAGGGCCTATGCCTTGTCAGGGATTTCTGCAATGCACGAGGGATGGATTCGTAGTCTGGGAGAGCTGTTGCTCATCTGTGCTGGGATCTGATCCTACCTACAGTCGGCAGTCAGAGTTTAAAAGCCTGCAGCGCCTCCGACCTTGGTCTCCGCTTCCTTTGGTGGTCATACATCGTTCGTCCGCTGTAAAGAAGACCCATCTGTAAGGAGTCGGAACCCTCTTTAGGAATATTCCTGCTTTGTTCTTCATTTCCTTCGTTAGATATTTTAGTCATGATTTTAGCTACAAAATCACGCTGTGCTATTTTCATTTTTCATTTTTTTTCGTTTGACCTGACGGAGAAAGAGTCCCAGACAGAGCTGATAACTGGTGAGGTGTATGACCGTGGACTGTCCAGGACAAGAGTTACTTTCTCCTGTCAGCGCTTGCTTTGGGCAGACTCAGAGATAACGTCTCCAGATTTTTTTCGATGCTGGTTCTTGTTTTGCACACAGTGGTCTTCCAACGATCATAGACTCTATTTTCGTCCTTTTATTCCGATGATCCAGGCTGATTGTATTATAATATCCCCCACCAACCCCCATTCTCCGTTACATCTGTATCTCTCTTGATAGACTTTCTCCACGCAATTTTGATAGGATATCTTCCGTAGTCCCCAGTTCCACGCTTCTTTTGAAAGGGCTAGTATTTTAGTCATATTAATTTTGCCTGAGCTTTCTGCATTATCAACCTGCTTACAAATATCCCAGCTGTACTCCTTTGTGTAATGCGTCTTTCGGAAATGAATGTTTGGAAAACCGTCGTTGAAAGAAATGAAATCAGCGAAAGTTTCATGATTTTTCAGC
Source organism: Conus betulinus (assembly GCA_016801955.1). NCBI lineage: Eukaryota > Metazoa > Mollusca > Gastropoda > Neogastropoda > Conidae > Conus > Conus betulinus. Next base: position 221,247 of record JADBJO010000926.1, read on the forward strand.
ACTAGTGGACACACTATCGTGTCTATGTGATTACATGCGTTTCCTATGACGCTCTCCCCTTGGATGTAAGGACAATGCGTATTAATTTTTTTTTTCTGAATCCCGTTGACATGAGAGAAGGAAATTTGCCATCAGCAGTAAGGAAAAGAAAGAAAGGAAAAAAAAAAAAAGAAAGAAAGGAAAGAAGGAAGCAGGGGGAAGTTCTGGGTCTGGATGAGGCGACAGAAAGGCGTGCGATCGATCCTGTTCAGAGCTTTACTCACGCTAAACGGTGCTTCCTTGGACACGAGTTTTTTCTTCTGAGTCAGAGCACGCTCTGCGGAGGAGGGATGAAGGGAAGCATTCTGATTGGTCTGTTCCGTGATGGCGAGCTTCAGAGGCTGGTCACGATTCGACCCTAAGGCCCACGTCACAGAGGTCGACGTTGCCATGAGCTTGAAGCTCCGACGTTTCAAAGGGTTGGTTCTCTAGTTTTCTTGTCGCTTGTTCGTCTTCAGCGTCGTTATGGTCACCGTCCTCTCCTCCAGTAATTTTTGTTATTAGTCTCATCCAGCTCATCATGATGGCAATTACATGATTGTTGATATCATCAGTGGAGTCATTTCCTTTTCTTCAGCGTCGTCACGGGTGTTGCATTTTGAACTTCTTCAAAATCTTCAGTCTTACTCAAATCTGTCGTTTCTTTATTCCACTCATTTGTAATGAGAAAACCTACACACACACACGGACAGTGGTATGATCTCAACCCGAGGGATGAAGAGCAAAAATGCAAATCAAGGATGTAATTATTATTCTACTTTGTTCAGAAAATAACTAGCAAATGTCAGCTGTATTGGATAAAATATGTCAGAGAGAGAGAGAGAGAGACAGACAGACAGACAGACAGACAGACAGACAGACAGAGACAGAGACAAAGACAGAGAGAGAGACTCTTGCAATCTAGATACCCCCATCACTACCACCTACAAAAAGTGTCAAACTACAGTGGTCACATTGGAAAAGATATACAGAAACAAGACTCATATGAAAAATCTATCCTTGTATTAGAAACAACAACAACAACGACGCAGACGACAGACAGGCAGGCAGGCAGACACACACACACACACACACACACACACACACACACACACACACACACACACACACACACACCACAACCACCACCACCACCACCACCACCACCACCACCACCACCATCAACAACACAACAACAACAAAACAACAACAATAACAAGAAACAGTGCATGTGTT
>JADBJO010000926.1:230000-232500 GCA_016801955.1 Conus betulinus
CTTTTACGACCTCGCTCATGTGGATCCGTGACGGACTTTCTTAACAATCTCACACACTGGAAGTGAGGGTTGTATCAAACTACAGTGAAAACCCGATCAGGATTCAGTGGGTCATCAATGTCATTTAACTTTTTTTTCTCTATACGTATTCATGCAACATGTGTGTGCTGGTTCATAATAAACATCCATAAACTTCGGTTTTTTTTTTTCATTTCCCCAAAGAAAATATCCAATAAATAATTGTAAAAAGGAATTCCTGCACAAAAAAACTCCCGCACTTGGGGGGGGGGGGGGGGGGGGGTGGGGGGGGGGGGGGGGGGGGGGGGGGGGCGATTATCTGCGTGGCTTCATAAGGTCGATAATGATACTTCCAGAGATGATTCATCTAAACTCGACCTCCGCTGTCTACATAATGAGAGCCTGCGCTGACATTTATTGCCAGTTCATTGGTGGAGCGATCCTGTTTGTTGGGAACATTCGGCTTGGAGGAGATGACTGCTGACTGAAATCAAAGGTCTGTGATGCTGCCAGACCTACTGACAGACCCATCCTACCTTTTCCAGTTTGTCATGATCGGGGCGGATTGCACGGGTGGGTGGATGATCATTATTCCTAGTGATTACTGGCTTTTCGAACATATCATTGTTATGATGTGCACAGACGATGTATTGCTGGTCGCCTGTGGTAAAGACGGATGAAGGGCGGGGAGAGAGGGAGAATGGGGCAAAGGAGGGGGGGCTTGGGGAGGGGGGGGTTGGGGGGGGGGGGGGGGCTGGATGAAGGAGGGTTGGAACGGTTGTATTGGTGGTATGGTGTGGTGGTGGTGGGTATGGTGGTGGTGGTGGTGTGGTGGTGGTGGTGTGTGTGTGTGTGTGTATATATATGTGTGTGCTTGCGTGTGTGTGTGTGTGTGTGTGTGTGTGTGTGTGTGTGTGTGTGTGTGTGTGTGTGTGTGTGTGTGTGTGTGTGTGTGTGTGTGTGTGTGTTTGAAAGAGAGAAGAAATGAACGGATTTTTCACACACACACACACACACACACACACACACACACACACACACACACACACACACACACACACACAAGAGAGCAGAGAGAGAGAGAGAGAGAGAATCATGATCATACATACACGATGACGTTTTCATTCAAACGTGCTCATGATCACAGATTTGATGAAGCTGGTGTAATAGTAAACGCACACTACTGCTGCCACTAACACACAACAATAACAACAACAACTACTACTACTACTACTGCTACTACTGTTACTACTACTACTACTACTGCTGTTGCTACTACTACTACTACTACTGCTGCTGCTACTACTACTACTGTACACTTCTGTCCTTCCTGATCTCTAACAGAGGAAGGATTCATAATAAAACTAATTGTCGTCATGCCCATACACGTTCATACCGAGTGGGACACAGCATCGCTGCTATGACTTGTTAAGTAATTATCCTGTCCCCAATCATTACTCGCCACGACAACCAACTCCCTCCCCCCCCCCCCCCCCCCCCCCCCCCCCCCCCCCCCATCTTCTTTCAGTGCTTATTCAATAATGGTTACGTCAGGTTAGTAGACACGCATGCGCGCATTCGTATTCTCACACACACACACACACACTCACACACACACACACACACACACACACACACACACACACACATATATATATATATATATATATATATATATATATATATATATATATATATATATACACGCTCAATTAGGATTACATTACGGGAAAGGTAGTGTGCAGGATAGATTGCACAAGTTTAAAAGTGTCAGATTTTGTCACCGACTCGAATGAGGTGGAGGAAGAAGAATGTCAAATTACTCATAAAGAGTTTGTACCAGACAGTTGATCCTGGAAAAAAAAAAAAAACGAAAGCACACTGACCGGAAGATCTAGTTCTGAAGGTAGGGATGCAAAAAAAAAAGAGAGACGAGTTTTGGCAGAAGCGCGGAGCAGACGCGGTGGGATGCAGACGTGGGAGAATGTCTGAGAGATACTTTGGACCAGTGCCAGTGACCGATGAGAAAAAGATAGATATCAGTTTATCATAAATCCTCCACTGAAAGGGGAGCCGGTGAACAGACCGTAAAAGGAGAGGCGCGACTTGTCCTCACGTCTGACGGACTTGCAGACCCACTTTGCAGCGCTGCTTTGGACTCTTTGGAACTTGCCCAGGAAGAGGTATTCTGGTGAGCCAGCAAGAGGAGACGGTTGCAGGACTCATGTCTAGACGATACCAGTGAGCAGATCAGTGTTAATGGCGGTGAGCGGAAAGAAAATGTCGGGTAGAGGTGATGTTTCTAGTAAAAAAAAAAATAGGCTGCTTTGCAGAGGTTAGATACAGTGTGTTTGAATGAAAGAGTAGAATCGGAAGTGACGCCAAGGTTACGGCCTGAGCAGACAAAACACTGGCAGCAGTGCCGATATGGGTGGAAGAAGGAGGAAGAGAGGGGTGGTTTTCACGTTCGGATGGAGCAAGC
>JADBJO010000926.1:240000-242500 GCA_016801955.1 Conus betulinus
AATGTTTTTTGGAAGAATGCATCGATCCTCAAACGCTGGTAGTTGGTGAAGAGGGCGTTGTGTGGTCCGGGGAATTATAGGTATATGATGAATAAATATGAACTGAATACGGAATAGGTCTAGATGGGCCGAAATGAATATTAACCCAAAATACCAGTGAATACACAACACAGAAAGGAAAATAAGGCTTCGTCGTCTCTCTCTCTCTCTCTCTCTCTCTCTCTCTCTCTCTCTCTCTCTCTGTCAGTGCTGTGATTGTTTTTGTCTGAATGTCTGTCTGTCTGTCTGTCTGCGTCTTTGTCTGTCTGTTCGTCTGTATCTCAGCTCATTCTGCTTTATGCTTTCATCTGCCGAAATGAAAATTTGAAATCAGTTGTCAGTTCTGTGTTGTACTGTGTGTGAAATACGTATCATTTTGCACTTTGTTTTTGTGTGCCTCTTTATGTTCTGTCTTGTTTCAGTAACACTGCAGTCTCTTTCAGTCTTCTCAAGTGAAGCTTATGTCCTGATCAACATCGATGTAAATGCTGACAGTTTACACATCCATCGCATGGCGCTGCAGAACGCGTGGTTAGAACAGTGGGAAAGAGAACGAACTTACAGAATGAATGGGTTTAAACACTGAATGTCAGAACACGACAGAGATGTAAAGAGATGTCTCAAAAAAAAAAAAACTTTCAGAGATGTGAACAAAACTTAAAACAACCCAGAGATAGGGGAGAGGGGAGGGGGGGGAGGGGGGGTTGTTGGCGGAATTGAAGTACTGTTCGGCTTTCAGAAAGGTGAAGACAAACTGAAGAAGGGAAAAAGTGATATCTGTATATGTAATTCCAAGATATTTTGGACGCTTAAAAGAACAGTACTCCGATGATGTGTGTTCAGTTTTTGATGCCTGCATTTGCTCTGTTTTGTGTCCCATAAATCTGTTGCTTTTTTTTCTGTCAAGCTTTTGTCAGTGGGGGACCTGTTCTGTATGTCACTGTGTTGGTTGGGACATCATTGCTGATGCTCCTGTTGGCGGGGGATGGAGGGCGCTGTTGTTGTTGTTATCGGTCTTCTTCTTAGTTTTCATCAGTGTTGTCGTCGTTCCCATTGTCATCGCTTTGTTTACTGCCGCTGTCGCTGCTGTTGACGTTACTGTCGTTGCTTCTGCCCCTCCAGTCTCGAAGTAGTACCAGTTCTTGGAACCCTGCGCCGATGAGGGTGCCTGTCTTTCCAGATGCTGCACACAGCAGCCCAGCAGCCAGCACTTCTGTCTCTTGCAGTTCCCTTAGGTCAGCGACAGGCTGAGGACTCGGGGAGAGGGTCTGTGCCGTGTTGGTCTGGCAGACCGTGAAGGTGGGCACGCCCAAGGCGAACGTCGTGTCTGGATTGACGTTATTCCACACAAAGTTCTGAGAGCTTGGGGCATTTAGGGTCAGTGACTTCTTCTTCTGTTTCAGAGTGGGATGGAGGAGGATGGTAGTCGACAGAAATTGTTCTCCCCCCCCCCCCCTCTCTCTCTCTCTCTCTCTCTCTCTCTCTCTGTCTCCTCTCTCTCTCTCTCTGTCTTTGTCTGTCTGTCTGTCTGTCTCTCCCCGCGCGCGCGTGTGTGTGTGTATCCTGTGTGTGTTGGACGGATAGAGAATTAGAGACACATACAGAAATACAGAGAGCGAGAGAGAGAGAAAGAGAGAGAGAGAGAGAGAGAGAGAGAGGTGGGTGTGATAAATAAAGAGAGAGAGGGATAGAGACACAGAGAGAAGGACAGTCAGACAGACAGACAGTCTGTGACTCATCATCCTTCCTCCTGAGGTCCCCTGACAACAAAAAAGTGAAGTTCGTGCTCGTGCAGCCTTTGAATCTAGAGGGACTCAAAGAGTTAGGGGGAGAGAGAGAGAGAGAGAGAGAGAGAGAGGCAGAGGCAGAGAGAGAGAGGGGCAAAGAGAGAGAGAGATGTTTGACTTCCCTTCGTGTTCTATGGCGTTTTGACAGAAAAAGTGGTATTTACGCTCTCTCTCTCTCTCTCTCTCTCTCTCTCTCTCTCTCTCTCTCCTCTCTCTCTCCTCTCTCTCTGTCTACCTCTCTCTCACCTGTATGTTAGAGAGATTGAAAATTAGACTCATTATTCAAAAATGCAGAGAAAGAGAGGGGGCAGGGAGGGAGGGAAAGAGGGGGTGGAGAGGGAGAAATAGGGAAGAAGAAAGTGAGAGAGATAGGGAAATGTGGGGTAGAAAGAATGGAGAATCAGAGAAAGACCGAACAAGCGAGCGAGTGAAAGAGAGAGAGAGAGAGAGAGAGAGAGAGAGAGAGAGAGAGAGAGAGAGAGAGAGAGAGAGAGAGACATGCGAGGATGGGAGAAATGGAGAAACAGAGAGAGAGAGAGAGAGAGAGAGAGAGAGAGAGAGAGAGACAGACAGACAGACAGACAGACAGACAGAGACAGACAAATAGGGCGACCGACCTGAAAAAAGCACTTTGCCCTAAAGTCTACACCGACGCGCAGGGTACTAGCGGCTGT
>JADBJO010000926.1:250000-252500 GCA_016801955.1 Conus betulinus
AGCTTCCAAAACGTTTCCATGAGGGTCGTCACTTTCATCTTCTGTTGTACGATCTGGTATGTGAGCAAACGCCTGGTTTCGCTAATCAAAGCGTGCGTCTCCGTCAAATCGGCTGACAAACGATAGTATTCACGTACGTGTTGTTGCTGTGTGTACGCACTGTTTGATGACATCGTCGTGTCCGCGTGTAAAAACCATAAGGAATGTTGGAAGTATATATTAATAGCACTGCGGTTGTTCCGATTGGAAATGATCACTTGCTCTCATGTCATCACGATTCCATACGCTTCTTTCCTCTGATCTCCGTCTGTTTTTGTTCACCTAGCTGGGGGTGGATTTTTTTTCCCGCCAGCATCACGGGATTACAGCGGTTTGCTGGCGCGCCATGTTGTCTCTAGCGTGGCCAGTCTTCAGTCGGATGATGATAAAAAAAACCGCGCTGTCTCCATCCCCGGTCATTTTCTTAAAGATCAAGTGGTTTTTCTGCTGCAGCAGATCTTCCAGAGTGACTTGCCGTGTTGCTGACAATCAGACATCGAAATGGTGCCAGATACACTGGAATTTTGGCCGAAAATATCTCACAGCAGACATTTTTCCCGCCCACACTGGAAGGGAGATCACCGAAGAAGCCGAGAGAGAGAGAGAGAGAGAGAGAGAGAGAGAGAGAGAGAGAGTGTGTGTGTGTGTGTGTGTGTGTGTGTGTGTGTGTGTGTGTGTGTGTGTGTGTGTGTGTGTGTGTTCACAATGAAAGGTATCAACAGCAATGATGCCAATATACACACGCAGTGCAGTCTGAGTCTGAGTCATAATCACAAGAGATCGTTTGATTCGGCATGGCGAGGGACTCTCCGGGGCACAGTGAAAGTGTTATTGAGTTAAGTCTGTCAAACGTCAGGTCACGAATCAATTAGATGATCCGCTTGCTTTCTTTTCCCTCCCCACCCTTGGGCCGAGTTCCCCACAGGCAACATCCAGCGAATGTTAGAGACATCACGACAAAGAGTTACAGGCCCCTGTTGCCAACTGGAATTGTACTCTCCCCCCTCCCCCCCCCCCCCCCTCCCCTCCATGCCTCACTCCCATCTCTCATTTTCACCCTCGGGGCAAATCTAGCATTGCCTGAAAAAAAAAATACAGGCCAGGAGATGGCGGAAGAGAGGGAAGGGGGATAGAGGGGGGGAAATGCGAAAGAGGGGAGAGGGAGGGCGCAAGGGGGAAGAGTGAGAAGTGGGGTAGGGTTGGAAGATTGAGGAAAAGGGCAATGATAAATCTAGATCCATAGAGTAAGCGCTCTGCATATGATGTATTGTTATCATTATTATTATTCTTGTTTCTATTGTTATTATTATTATTGTTGTTGCTGCTGCTGTTGTTATCATTATTATATTATCATCATGTTATCATTATTACTATTATTACTATTGTTGTTATTATTATTATTATTATCATTGTCGTTGTTATCATTGTTATATTATCATCACTGTTGTCATTATTATTACGATTACTTTGGTGTCTGTACCAAGTTGACGCCAATCTTTAGTTTACAACCTTAAGTGACAGGAAAAAGGCCAACGTATTTGAAACCCTGAACACCAGTGGGGATGTGTGATTTGAGCAAAACAGAGTGACCCATTCCTTACGTAAATCAAACTCTGGCAGTAACACCCAACACCCTCCCCCCCCCCCCCCCCCCCCCCCCACCCCCTTCCCGAGGAAATTTTAGAACTGATAAGGTGGAGGGGAGGCGAAATAGGGGATGGGGAAGGTGGAGGGAGTGGAAATGTGAGGGGGGGGGGGGGGGTCGGAGATGTCAACATTATCTTAAAATTACTCGTTCCCTTGTCGATTTCCCTTCCTTCTCCATTCCTCAATATGCCTTAAACTGAAAAAAAAAAAGAACAGCTTTTAACGAAAAGAATTAGCCACAGGAAGTAACAAATGGCACAGGGTTTCACGGGAGAGAAAAAGAAATAACCCTGGGGGTAGTCCCAGCATGTCCATATGGAACATTATTCCAGACAGTAATACCGTTTTGTTCATTTGTTGTTTGTTTGATTTTTATGAAAGTGATCCAAAACTAGTGTGGAAACTGAGCATCAGAAATAGACAACAATCAAAAGAACCCTTTAAAAAGTCTCATAAATCGTAGGAGTTATTGTAAAGACACAACAAGTTTGGACCTTCAAAAGGCCTCACAAACCATAGCAGGAATTCTTGTAAAGACAAACCCCTGCAAAGGCCTCGTCAACACAGCCTGAGACAGTGAAGTTGATAAAAAAAAAAAAAAACATTCCATGTCTCAGAAGGCCTCTTCAACTCATCCGCAGGGGGAGATTTTGTAAAATATAAAAAAAAATCCACTCCAACAGGCCTTACGAACCGGACTCAAACGACATACTTAAACAATTAAAAAAAAAAAAAACATGAACCTCAAAGAGCTTTATCAACCACAGGATGAGACATTCAAATACGTTAACGAAAATCGATCGTTCAAAGGTCC
>JADBJO010000926.1:257500-277500 GCA_016801955.1 Conus betulinus
CTCTCTCTCTCTGTGTCTCTCTTTCTCTCCCCTCTGTCCCTCACTCAGCTTCGTGTGTGTGGTTATTCTATCGTGATCCTGTCTATCAATGTCGTGACACAGAGCGCGGTCAGCCATCATGTACCTATTTACACACAGTCTGATATTTTGAATAGTATGTTCTGGAATACATCGTCCAAAGATATTTTAGAGAAAGGGGGATACATCAGTATGCATTTATTGCTGAGATCACACACAGGCTGCACTTTCATACAGCATTTCTCACTTCTCTGTCACGCCCTGCATCCACTGTCTGTGAATTGTTGGGCGTAATATGAAAATGTCAAAGGGACGTATCAGGTTTCTTCTTCTTCTTCTTCTTTTCTAACAGAGTATTGTCAAAACAGTCCCAAACTTAATTTGGGCTCTTGACAGAGGGAAATGGAAGAAGGCTGGAAATAGAATAGCACACACACACACACACACACACACACACACACACACACACACACACACGTGTGTGTGTGTGTGTGTGTGTGTGTGTGTGTGTGCGCGCGCGCGCGTGTTGTGTGTGTGTGTGTGTGTGTGTGTGTGTGTGTGTGTGTGTGTGTGTGTGTGTGTACAAGGAAGGGGGGGGGGGGGGCATAAGAGACGGCACGGAAGGATGGCGCAGTATGAAGCCATGTTTTTCTGTGTCTGCTGAACAATCAATAACTGACCAGCTTGTGGGGGATACGGCCACGTTAAACTGGACTCCCCCAATTCCAGACCCTGCTGTAGTTTCCTCAGTCATTTCCACGAGTAATTTAGCTCCGGCACTTTTACAGCCGGCCACGCCAACACGCGCTCATTGCTTTTTTGATGCTGCTGTCTGCCGCGTGGATTTAATTCTCCGGAAGCGGAGCACTTCTGCTAAAAGTTTTACAAAGCTTTCTGCCCCTTTCTCTCTGAAGGAAAAAGAACCGAAGAGCTGACGACTACGTACATCACATGCCTGGTAACGCAGTGTCTATGTCTGATTTTGTGCAACTGGAAGAATGGTGTGACTTGAGACAAAACTCTCTGTGGGTGTAATTTGCCACTGATGTCTGATAGGAATGATGACCATAGCAGCTTTTGTCTGTGGGAAGGTGAGGTAGTCAGTCTCCAACAAAGACCCTGGATGACTGAACTGGGAGTGGGTGTAATCTCTTGTGTTTGGGAGCTATTCGACCCTATCTGTGTGTGTGTGTGTGTGTGTGTGTGTGTGTGTGTGTGTGTGTGTGTGTGTGTGTGTAGATGAAGTCATTTTCAAAAAAACATTTTAATGCAAGACAATATCAACCAAATCAGTAATATAATAACTGAACTACAGTAACATTATCTCAAAAAAATGATTCCGCATAGCTTTGGCGTTGAGATAAGTGTCCTGCCAGACCCAAAGTAGCCATCAGCCTGGTAATGATTATTCCATCGTTACCCTGCTTATTGATAGAGCGATAAACGGCCAGCCATCAATGTACCCATTTACCTACTGTTTGACAGTCTGTAGAGTATGTTCTGGAGAATATCATCCACAGAGAATTATACCAAAGGGAAAAGAGAACATCAATATGCATTCATAGCTCAGAGCGCACACAGGCTGCACATTCAGACAGTATATTTCTCACTTCACTGTCGCGCCACGCCTCCTCTTTCTGTAAGCTGTTGCGCGTGATAGGCAGATGCTATGGAGACTAATCAGATTTTTTTTCTTCTCTCTTTTTGACAAAACAGACCCAGACCTAATTTGGTCTCTTGACGTAGGGGAATGGACGAAAGGGGGGGGGGGGGGGGGGGGGGGGGGGGGGGGGGAGAAGAAGAAGTGTGTTTGTGTATGCTTTCCTCTGGAAACTGTATGTTATTTTCCTTTGTCTTGAAAAGACAGAAAAAAAAGTTACTGTATCATTGTTTTGAGAAATGCATTGCATCGGTGGCTGGGGGGGCATTTTTTTCCGCTGATCTCTCTCTCTCTCTCTCTCTCTCTCTCTCTCTCTCTCTCTCTGTCTCTCTCTCTCTCTCTCTCTCTCTCTCTCTCTCTCTCTCTCTCTCTCTCTCTCTCTCTCTCTCTCTCTCTCTCTCTAATTTAATTTCACGGAGAGAAGTATACTTTAAAAATACGTAAATGTTGACTTATTCTGAAAAGTAAAGGGTTTGCGTGGTTTTGCTTTAAACTTCACCGTCATGTCTCTCTCCAGCTCCTTGAAGTCTTCTCCAAGTTTCAGCAACGCTATTGCTTTAATGGCAGGAGAGATTCTCTACTGATTATTGACACAGCAAGGGAATTGTAAGACCTCCATCTGAACATGATCGCGCCTATGAAGCTTATTTTCTTCTCTCCTTGACATCTAGATTAGTATTCTTTTCGGTCCCCGAGTAGCCGTTGGCTTGGGAATGTTTATTCTGTCATTATCCAAGGGTATCGATTGAGAGATACAGCGGCCTGCCATCAATGGACGTATTACCCCCACCGTCTGACATTCAGGATGGTGGAGGTTCTTGAAATATATCGCCAAACAGCAGTAGACCCAAGAGAAAAAAAATAATATCTGTATGCATTCATGACGTACATCCCGTAGAGCTGCACTTTTCAGACGGTGTTTCTGGATTCCCTCCCCCTATATGCACCCACTTTCCGTGAGCTGATGCACGTGATATGCAGATAACTGGGGGACTAATTGTTTTCCTTCTGGCATCGCGGTATAATCGGAACTCTCTGGGATCGGAATATGGCTGTTGCTGGATAAGAAGAGTGAGGGCTATACGGATAGAGAGAGACGGAGAGAGCGAGGCGGGAAAATCGCCGTTCTCCGTCTGGTGGTGACAATCAATAACTGGCCAGCTTGTGTGATTACAGCGCTCTTAGAGTTATCTCCCCTTTCCAGGCGTGGTGTAGTTTGCAGTGCCGTTTGTGTAGACGCTGTGAGGTATTTTGCCTGATCATTTTGCAGCCAGCCACACAACATGTGCACATCTTCTTAAGGACTTCATTACTATCAACAAAGGAGTACTAAAACGTTACTGTTATGAACGAAGCTGATGCTACAAGCAAAGGAAATGACAGATACATAGTGTAGATAAAGTACTTTAAATATCTATTGCTCTTTTTAGGTCTATTGGTGTATATCTACATCTCTCTCTCGCTCTCTCTCTCTCTCTCTATATATATATACATATATATATATATATATATATATATATATCGTTTATTAGTAAATATCCTTTGACAAGCGCGCATTCTTCTGGTTTAGTAAAAAAAAAAAAATAAAAGAAAAAAGAAAAACCCCATCTATAACCCAATTCATTCAGTTCTGAGTAATGTTAGAATTATGATTTTTTTTTTTGCATGGAAATAAAAACAAAGTTTATCTGGATTATGATTAATCAAGAACTTATTTATCATCCTATGTTATGAGCTTATCAGCATTTCAACACTATCATTAATTTCAAAATAAATATTGACAAAGCCACCACAAAAAGCATAAAATCAATCAAAGCTGCATCCTTTAAAGAGGTTCACATTTCATACAAAAACACAAACAGCACGCTAAACTTCATAACTGTAGCTTGAAAATGAAAATCGTAAGGTCAATACGAATCCGATATTTTTCAAAAATCTGTTAAAAATAAAAATAAAGTACAGAGCAGCATACATTACTGAAGTTAGAGACCTTACTGCCATGCAAGGATCCTATTTCCGCCCCCCCCCCCCCCCCCCCCCCCCCCCCCCCCCCCCCCCCCCCCCCCCCCCCCCCCCCCCCCCCCCCCTCACCCACTATCTACCAGCTTTTCTTCTCTCCAAGGTCTCTGAAGTCTTTTTACCCAAAGTGTGCCTGGTGCTTGGCTGTCAGAGGGTCTCTGTGTCCATGTTACGGAGGAACCGCTCGGTGAAGTCTCTGACAGACATTTCCTGCTTCTGCAGGATTTTACCAAAGTGTTTTGTACCAGCACTGAAAACAGCGGAGAAATTGTACTACAGTATTGACAACTAGTAAGGCCATTGCTTTTTTTTTGTAGGGCTGTGTTACCATACCATACTATTAATACTTCCATTGGCCTTTTTGAATGTAGCCCCCCTAAACACTTATCTGACGATTCAGTGTCAGCAGGATCTCTTAACACCGGCCTGATAGCTTCTATGACTCTTTTTGGTGGGTTGTTCTTGAGTCTGTAGGTATCTGAATGTTCTCAGGCGCTGCTTGCTTACATGTGAACCAACTGATTGAACACATTTGGTGAAAATATTAAATTTTGTTCCCGTCCTTGACATGAGACTTTTCAAAATGACAATTTGAGGAAGACAATAGTTCATACATCTTATGTAGATAATTTTGGTTTGCTCTTATTGCATTCCCATGGTACGCCAGAATGTGGTTTGTTTCTGCATCGGTTAGTTTGCACTTGCGTCTGTTGTTTTAGTCGGCTGACACTCTCCCTATTTCCTAGGTAGCAGAAACGTGTCCCCGTGCGTGTCTAAATGGCTCGCTTACTCTGTCTTTACAATTGCTTCAATTTACTTTACGAGTGAAAATTCAAAGCACTCTCGAAAGTGTAAATGTCCCCCCCCCTATAGATCTGGTATCTCTGAGATCATAAAGCTCAAGAGGATAGTGAAAGACATCTTTTGCACTGGCCACTTCTTTCGAGGCAAATGAACCCTTTCGGCATAGAGTACACACGGTTTCGTGGTCCCCAAAACATTTCCCATACCTGTGTTTTTTGCTAGCTTCATCAGCAAAGCTCCAACAGTCATAACCTATCCAAGTTTTAATCTAGTTTCCAGTGTCAAGCACTTTGACAACATATTTATATATACCTTTCTAGAGGTGTGACTGCATTTCATGTGTCATCTACCGACATGTCTTTGTCCCTGACATTCTCTCTCCCTCAACCAGGTCAGATTTTACTGTGGCTACTTTTTTTTTCATGCTTTGTCTCTGGTCTGCACATGCAGCCTGTTTTACAGTTCTGCTGATTTTTTATTTTGTGTACTGTACCGGAGATTACAAATTCATTATACTGTAAACTGTATTTATCTCGGTAAGCGTTCCCCTAATACAACGAATGGGAAAATTCGCCCGCCTGCTGACAAATACGTACTGGCAAGCGCCAAACTTGTATGTCAGGACTTAAAAGGAAAATTTCCTACCTGTTACGCTACTAGTTGATACATAAGAAAGCAAGTGACTCTTTAGCTTTTTTTCTGTGCAGTTTAAAAAAAAACCCACGCAATCACCAACTTAGTATCGACAAAAAAAAGATATTTGAAAATATTCTGAGTGAAAACGTCCACATCAAAAATCCTATTGCTTTCTAATTTGCGGTTTAGCTCAATTTTACTATCATCGTAATTTTTGATCATCATAATTGTTGTCGCTACTGAAAATAGAAGTCTCATCTACATCATAGACCATTATCACCCTGACCGAGGAAGCGCGGCAGCCGTCGATGTCCTGGTCTTGGCTGTGCTTGATTGGCTGTCCCTAGACGTATTCACACGACCACGTTCCCCTGTCCGAGTCGCCTTTCACATCGCACGTGTTTTGCATTTCTTTACAGTGATTGTTTTTTTTCACCTTCTTGTGTTGGTTCCCACAATACACACGCTTCGTTTTATGTTCCCGTATTGTTAAACATCTAAAAGGTCATAATACAAAATTTTCATTTTAAGGACTTGATTAATCCTGTGCCATTACTGCAGCAGCAGTAACGGGAGGCACTGTTATCTGGAGTTGGAGGGAGTCGCTTTGTATCGTTGACTGGAATGACGTAAGTGAAACTCACGCCAACATTAATGTTGCACCGCTAGTGAGCCTTGCTACCACTCTCCCACCCGCACTGGAAGCACTTCACTAACAAAAAAAACCTTTCTGAGAAGACAAAGAAGTGCAAGTGCTCAGGAAAATGCACGTTCCAAGCAGCATTTTCATTACATTCTTCTTTGACTTTTCGAGTCAGCAAAATAAAACAGAAACAAAACAAACGATTTTTCATTAAAAAAAAATCTAGGTCCTGCCCTGACAGCCATATTATTTGCAGGAAGGACAGACAATGCATGGAAAGCAGCGCCCTCTTTTCTATTCCCAAAAGAGATAGTGAGCCTGACAACAGACTTCCGACCCTGGATCTTGTTGCTGCAATTTGCCACACATGTAGTATGAAAATAATAACAAATGTCAACATCGTCCGTGGCATGCAGATGTTTTTGAAGTTCTGAGACAGAGGTTTTGATGCCCAAAGATTGGAGCATCAAGAGGCTAAATCATTCTTCTAGGGAGCAGATGAAACACTGACGTCTAGAAAGAATTTCAGATAACGTTTTGGCTAAAAAAAAAAAAATCTCTTCCATGCGGTAATTACCACTAGTAGACGATAATAATGATGACTATGGTATCCTGCGTCACGAGACAAAAAAAAAAATAATAATATGCCTTCAAGATTCTGATCAATTGCCAACGGAGGAGGAACAAACACAACGTGATCTTGTCTGGACTTGTAATCTCCATCACATTGAAGTGGAAGCAGACACAACACCGCTCCGTCTAGACAGAAACTATTCAAACACGATATTGCCGCGTTTAGAGGTAAACTGCGCTCTCGTCTCGACAAAGACTGTCCACGGTATCTGAGCGAGAAAACACGCACACGACATGGTTCGTCTAGACCGAAACTACTTACTCACCAAGCTATTCACCTTGCTCAGCAACATTTTTTTTTCAATAATGTTCTTTAAACCTTCCGTTATTCTAAGTAATTCCTAACGCCATCTCTGTCTAACTTTCTTCCTCCAAGGCCCAAACAAACCGTCGATAGAAATAAAGAGAAAAGAAAACGGAAGGAAAGAAAACAGAAAAAAAAGACGTGATGATACGTGAATGGATAGATGAATGGGTGAATGAATCACTTAAAATGCTTTGTCGCACAAAATGTGGTCGTAGCTAAGAAAGAGATGATGGGGAACATCAAAGACGATTAAAAAAAATGAATCAACGAAGTAATTACTTCCTATTTACCTGAGTCTTGAAGATGCGAAGAATCTGAAGAGCGAATAAAGCATATCATCATCATCATCATCATCATCATCATCATCATCCATCATCATCATCACCATCATCATCGTCGTCGTCGTCGTCGTGAGTGTCATTTTCATCGTCATCATTATCATCGTCATCATCATCATCATCATCATCATCATCATCACCACCACCACCACCACCACCACCACCCACCATCATCATCATCATCATCATCATCATCACCACCACCACCACCACTATCGTCATCATCATCATCATTGTAATCACCATCGTCATAAGCCGGGTGCAGAGAATGATCAGGAAGAAATCAGTGCAGGCCACACAGAGAAAGACCATAAAGACCATCATTAAGTCTCTGCACAGGATAGCTGCCCCATCATCTGAACAGGCAGGGACAGGTCATCCTTTTCCGCCTCCAGACAGGACGCGAGCACCCACTTGTACAGCCGCTTGTGCCATCACCCCGCTCCTATCCGGTGGAAAAGCAGACCAGGCCACGGGGCACATTCTCTGTGAACACTGTGGAGCTCTTTGGGGCTGAGAGAAGAGACAAGACCGATCCCTAGCAATCTGCAAGAATAGCTGTTTTGGGTCTGCAGGGGGCTCTGAAGGAAATCTACCCTTTTCATCTGAGGGGCTATCTCCCAGGTTTGTGGGGTTACAGTATTACACTAACAATACTGGTACTAACGAGAAGAAGCATAAGAACAAGGAGAAGAAGAAGTACTAGAAGGACGGGAAGACAAGAAAACAAGTACATGAACAAGAATGGAAGATCCTGTCCCTTTCAAGCACCTGGCAACTTTGTACTAGATTCTTCGGTAAAAAAATATTGACAGAATCTACCCTGGAGGGACACGAAATTTCATTTACTGTAGCTAAGATATTTAGTCAGTCTGCTCCACTACTAAGCAAATACTGTGGTCAGTATAGGTTTAATGTTGTCTTGTGGCTGTTCAATGAAAAGGGATTTAGCAGCTAGGCTGGTTTTCCGCAGATGGGTGGCCCCATGACAACCTAACATCCTTGTTTTACTGTGAGCTGCTAATGGCTGGGTCTGTATATGTCGAACGACTCCTTTGTCTCTGTCTCTCTCTGTCTCTCTCTCTCTCTCTCTCTCTCTCTCTCTCTCTCTCTCTGTCTGTGTGTGTGTGTGTGTGTGTGTGTGTGTGTGTGTGTCTCTGTCTGTCTGTCTCTCTGTCTCTCACTCTGTCTGTCTGTCTGCTTGTCTGTCTGTCTGTCTCTCTCTCACTCCGTCTTCTGTCTGTCTGTCTATTTATCTGTCTCTGTCTGTCTCCCTCTCTCTCTGTCTCTCCCTCTCCACCCCCCCCCCCTCTCTCTCAGTCTGTCTATCTGTCTGTCTTTCTCTCTCTCACTCCGTCTGTCTGTCTCTGTTTATCTGTCTGTATATCTCTCACTCCGTCTTCTGTCTGTTTGTCTGTCTATCTGTCTCTCTGTCTTTGTATCTCTCTCTCTCTCTCTCTCTCTCTCTCTCTCTCATCCCTCGCTCTCTCTCTCTCTCTCTCTCTCTCTCCTCCCTCGCTCTCGCTCGCTGGCTCACTCAAAGAAGCAAATCAATGAACTTCACAAAAGTTATCATCACTAAACTGTTAAAGGAAGCGATACCGAAGCGCTACTCTCCTCTTGGCCTACATCCGATCTTATTGCCTGATCTCCAGCGAACCAGACTATGTTAAACGACAGAGAGGGACCACAAAGACATCTCCAGCTGGTCGGAAAGTTGCCACAAAACCATTGATGGCCCGTTTCGCCTTGAACAGAATCGATCACCGTTAACCACCGATTTCATATAACTCATCTCTCAGTCAGTCAGCCCATCCAAACCCGACAAACCGTCGACACATTTAACGTCAAACTGACCATAGGTCCTGAAAAGAGTCTGAAATAACATCTGATCGTTTTACAGCAAAGCGAAACGAAATCAGATAAACCCAAAACGATCAAAACTGGAGTTTGGGTACATTTTTTTTTTTTTTATGGTTACATTTACAGGCCTATATAATGTTATTTTGAGAAAACATACCGTTTTCTCACGGAAGCGCCGAGAGAGGACGGGATGCTCTTTCAACGCAGATAGCTTTCTGTCCCCTGTGCTGGTGATTTCCTCTTTCCTGTCACTGTCTTTGACTCCGTTTTTATTTCTGTCTTCCTTTACTGCTGTGTACTAATTTTCACTGACTTTCTGAACCATTCTCCTGTCCGTGTTTTAGAAAATCGTCGACTTTTCTTCTGGCTACTACAATTTTATGACATTCCAGCTTTCTGTTGCAATTAGGCGACAAGACGTATTCCACCCAGAGGGAACACTAACTCTTCATTCTGCAGGGTTTGTTCGCGCATATGATTTTTCCATGCATTTACAAAAAAAAAAATGGATTGTTTTCAGGTTTTTTTTCCATACGAGAGTGATAAATTATGTGGAATTGCTGGAACTCCCAGCACGTGCTAGTCTTATCCATCTTTATGATGTCAGTGAAGTAGTTACCATATCCTTTACTGTAAATACATAGTGTCTTTATCATTCGGTATTCTTTTATGACGAGACCATTTTTCTGACGTGATGACAGCTCTGCAAAGGCCCTGTGTGGTCGGCTGGGCTACAGTAATAAAGCAACAACTATAACTACCACTTCCTGCTGTTTGTATTACACGATGCCTCTGAAATAGTTTACAGTGGAAAGCCGTTAGGAGAGCGTATCAAAATTAGAAACCTTTTTTTAATCTCATGAAACAGTTATTGAGACGGTACTTTTATTTTGACCGTCCGTGATGTTAAACATAGAAGTTTTTAAAAATATTTCAGAAGATTATGATAACACTTTTAAACTTTTACTTTGAAATCTACGACTAGGCCGAGTCCTCTGACGAGTCTTGCCCAAGAGACGTCAGTAGACTGTAGAAAGAACACTGTGTCTGATTCCGTGATCAAGACAAGAGTTTTATGGTTATTATGCTGCTGTGAGGGGCCCGTATCAAATGATCAAACAATTTGCCTGCAGAGCTGACGGTCTTGAGTTCAGCCACTTGTGGGGGTTGGAAGTACGGCTTGAAAACCCTGTCCGTCCACCAAACAGTGACGGGTGCCTGATTCAGGTCAGCAAATGCTGAGACGGCAGGAAGAGTGCGATGGGCTCATTCTTCATTAGTGCCATGATCTAGACGCAGGGAACCTGTAACAGTTGACCGTTTCTATACCCGCGAGACTTTTAATCTTAATCTTTAACCTTATGCTGTCACTGAAGTTTTTGAAACTATGTTTTTGTCCCCTTTCTTCACTCAATCCCCCGTTTAAAAACAAAAAGAAAAGAAAAGAAAAATCTACACGAAGCTATTATTATAATGACAAAGAAATTGTATGTCTGCACTCGTTTTCTTCCACTACTTATCTACTCCATATATTTTTTAAAAATAATGAAATAGATACACGAAAATATTCAAAGTGATGAACGGATGCTTTCATATTCGGTTCGATGTGGAAGGAAACATTTCACTCGCGAAAAGAGAGAATCTTGCATTCAGTCCACTTTCTCCTTTCCTCTGAACTCCTTGCTTTGTGGGTTAAAGAGGGTAGTTTCAGGACGATTCAATGAGTTGAAGGCTGCGTGGGCTTTGTGTCTGTATGCCTTCGCGAAGAAGCTGAAGGGAGCATTGTTCCTGGCTATTATTTTGATTAACTCTAAGAGAATGAGGAGGGTGGCGATCAGTGACTTGACACAAAGTGCTGTTCTGGTTCGTTACAAAACTGAGCTGAAAAAAAAAGGAAACAAAAATCTCCCTCTCTCCCTCGCGCTCGCCCCCCCCCCCCCCCCCCCCCCCCCCCCCCCCCCATCCCCCTCCTTCTCTTTCCCTCTCTCTCTCTCTCTCTTACAAAACTGAGCTGAAAAAAAAGAAAAAAAACATCTCCCTGTCCCTCGCGCGCTCCCTCCCCACCTCCACCTCCATCTCTCTCTCTCTCTCTCTCTCTCTCTCTCTCTCTCTCTCTCTCTCTCTCTCTGTCTCTCTCTCTCTCATATTAGGGTTTCATTGCGTGATGGTCTTGGTCTGCTTTCGAGTTACTGCTGAATTGGGAAGACAGCTGTCTGTCTGTACAGCTTCTGTAGTCAGGAGAGCATTGTGAGCGAATTCTTGCCGGTGTATTTCCTCTTTTGTGCTGCTTTCTTTACTCTGTTTTTTTTTTTTCTTCTTCGTCGTTTCTTACGCTCTTTTTCTTTCTTTATTTCTTTCCTTTTTTTTTTTTTAGACGATATTGATAATAATAATGATGATGATGATGATGATGATGATGATGATGATGATGATGAGAGATCACCCGCATCTTTTCCCGTGTTTGTTATCTATAATTCCAGTTCTAGACGAGTTGTTGAAGAAGCCTGTTTAACTCTCAGTGTGATCTTCATAGTGATGATGATGCTGACGACGACGACGACGACGATGATGATGGTGTTGCGTTATTTAGAGGCAGCTGGTCCGCTGTTTGCTGCCTGTGATTCCAGTTCTGGTGGTGTCTATAAGGGGAATATATCTTTCTTACCTGAAGTCGTTTACTATCATTAATTTGCTTTCTGGCGGTATCGGGGTGTGAGGGGTCTGTTTGGTACCCAGCCTGTTTTCCTCGATCATGTTTATGATGATGAAGATAATGATCATGATCATGATGGTGGAGATGACGATGATGATGATGATGATGATGGCGACGACGACAACGACGACGACGACGACGATGATGATGATAACGATGATGACAACGACGACATTGATGTCTTTACCATCTGTTCTCCCTACTAACTTGTTCATTGTCTGCTAACTATGACACGTGTTCGGGTGAATGTCAATGACGGAACTGGTTGGAGTGAACAGATGAAGAAGGTGGGTGGATGGGGGAAGGGGGGGGGGGAGATTGATGAGGGAGCAAAACGAGAAAGGAGGAAGGAGAGTGAGGTGGAAGGGATAGTTTTCACTTCTCTTTCTTCGCCTTCGCATATTTGATGACGATGACGATGACGATGATGATGACGATGATGTTGATGTTGATGATGATGATGATGATGATGATGTAGATTGCTGGTCAAAGTTTGTTTTGACGACGACGGCGATATGACGATTCAACCTTTGCTACCTTGTAATTGCAGTTCTGGTTGTATCGGTGCGGGGTCTGCTGGGGGGGGCTGTTTGGTGCTGTACCTGTTCTCCTTCACCATGGCTCTCAGGGAGAACTGCTGCTCCCCCAACTTCTACACGTGTTGTCTGGCGGGCCGGAAGACCGAGGTCTTCGCCTTCCTGGCAGGTAGGCCTGGCTGTGCGGTTCCTTGGCTGTGGGTTTGAGTTACTGGGTGGGGTGGGTTTGTTGGTTGGCTGTCGCTAATTTTTCTGTGTATTGTTCTCTGTGTCCGTCTGTCTGCCTATCTCTGTCCATCTGTAACTCTCTGCCACTGCGTTTTAATGTGTGTGTGCGCGCGCGCGTGTGTGTGTATGTGTGTGTGTGTGATATTTTTTTTTTCTTCTAATTTTGTCTGCATTGGTCTGTTAGACAATTTGACTCTTTTCTCTCATTCTCTTTGACACTCTCCCTCTCTCTCTCTCTCTCTCTCTCTCTCTCTCTCTCTCTCTCTCTCTCTCTCTCTTTCACTTGTTCCGACACCTCAATATGATAGTGAAGTTTGTAAATGTTCAATATATACATTAAACCAGGCTTTCAGAAGGCAGCGTGTCTTTGACTCCAAGGAACTGTTTGTTCCAGAGTTGCTGGGCATCTCCGGCATGCTGCTGTTCAGCGTGGACGAGTACGAGAGTGTGGGGGACTTTAACCGGCTGTCGTGGGCCCACGCCCTCTGTGACTTCGGGCTGGCCGTGTCTCTCATCGGCTCCATCATGATGGCCTGCTCCCAACACTCCCTCTCGCCCGTCAAGCCCTCCACGCCCAGCAGACTGGCCGCCACGCCCCTGGGCTACGAGTCCCTGGCCAACAGTCACCGCTCCTCTTCCTTGCAGGGTCGGTCCGCGCACGCCTCGCACGACTCCCCGTCCAAGGCAGAACGACGACCTCGCGGGTGTCGGGGCCCATCCCTTCCCCAGCCGCCATCGCCGCCATCACGGCCGCCGTCAGCCCCAAGCAGCAGAGGGTCGGCATGAGCTCTCTGCCCACCTCCCCCCTCCACCGGAAGATGTCCTCCCCGGCCTCTTACCCGACCTTGACCCTCTGTCCTCTCCCGCCAGACGGCGCAAGTTCTCCGTGCAGAGCTGTCATTTCGCGGGCGTGCACAACCAGGGCAAGCACCCGCCCGTCTTCCTCAGCCAGCAGATGCGGGACGAGTGGCGCATGCAGCAGAGCGCCACGTGGAGCGAGGACATGCGGGTGGAGGGGGGCGGCGGGACCTCTTCCACACAGGAGAAGCTCAATCCGAGCAGCAGCAGCAGCAGCAGCAGCAGCAGCACAGCCGCCTGTCCCAGCAGCAGGGCCAAACGTGGGGAGCCGCCGTGGAGAGGGAGAGGTCGTGGAGCCACAACGTGCACTGTGACCGAGAGAGGCGCACACCCAGCGGCACGGACCAGTACAGCACGCCCTTCAGAATCCGCCCCCAAAGAGCTATAGCGAATACCACAACGCCTCCCGCTCACGGCTTCCGCCCTCCGCCAGCTACTCCGAGCAGTACAGCGCGGCTTCCAGGATGCCTCCCACGTCATCCTCTTCCACGATGATCCAGGCCGCTCACTACGGCAGTCCTGTCAGGGAGAGTCACATGGCCCACATCAACCCCGAAAGAAAAAACAACCCAGGCTGCTGTACCAGCACTCCGACCCCGGCTACCCTCCCCCTCAGCCCGCCAGGCAGTGGAGACGCGCGTCGTCCTCGCAGCAAGAAGAGCATCACCATCGACCCAACTCTCTGGAGGATTTCCAGACCCGCCTCCCCTGGAGGAGCTGCTGGTGTACGAAGAGGAGCGGCCCACGGATACGTCCTCCTACCACGGGTACCCCAACCCCATCCCCGGGGAGATGGTGACCAGCCCGAAGCGCTTCACCCAACCCATGGTGCTGTATCACAACCCTTGCATTCGGCCCACAGTGGCGTCACAGAAAGCGTCACCATCACACCTCTGGACGCCAGGTCGTCTCCCTTCTCCCGCTCCACCCTCCCCAACATGACGTCCCACGCCAACCGCCAGTCCTTGCTTCATCACCAGCAGAAGCAGCAGCACCAAACGTTTCCACGGCAACAGGCCTCCTACCTCAATCCAGCTTGCAGAATTACGTCACCTGTGAATAACGAACGGATTTCAGATATCCTCATGGTCTGCTCAACCATTTGTAGGTAGTCACATTATTCAGTCCGTTATGAAATGGGAGGTTGAAAGGTGGTCACTCTAACCTCACAAACTATTCAGATCCCTTCACTATCCATTGAATAAAATGGAGACTACCAATGCAGACAGATCCGTTGCTTGGTCACTCTTTACTGCCTCATGACACATACGTGTGTGTTGTGTCTTTGTCATGACACATACGTGTGTTTGTGTCTTTGTCATGACACATATGTGTGTCTTCGTCTGAACGACATCTTAATACTAAGAGACGTGACTGGGGAATTTGAACTCTTCAATCCTCCTCAGTGCGGAAAACTCCACACAGATGACTTACTGATAGATACGAGAAACAACACGATAAGGAGGGTATGAATGGCACACAAAATATCCACCAATCAGGAAACATCACGAGTTATGGCGCATGGAGAAGAATTAATGATGACACTGAAGTAGGAAGATTAGCTTTCTGACCTTTAACCGTTAAGACCACACTTACGTTTATATTGGAAATTCGGTAGATTATTCACCTTTTTTCACATCCTTTTCTCGTTTATAGTAATGTATGTGCTGGGCTAAATGAAATGCCGGATTCTGTAGACTTCCTAGCCTGGGGTATAAAACCGTTGAGTTGTTCACGTGTCGAAGGTCTGATCACGTTCGTTGATGAATTTTTCTTTGTGAAACATTAAGATCACCAACCATGCGCGTTAAAAACAGTCGTCATAGAGTCAATACCATCGCCGCCATCTTCTTAATGCATGTGAAATGTATCTGTATTGTCATCGATCTCAATGACGTTTAGGCGTATACATCGCTACTCATCCATATATATATTTGTTAACCATATTTCTCTATCGAATTATCCTGCCTTTGTGGATAGAAAGTGTGAAGCTATGTTTTTTGTAATTCTTTGGAAACTGCTCTGGAAATCTTTCAAAGCGCTTATTGTCCGGATTGGATGCACCTTTAAACCCCCCACTCGCCACCTCGCCCTTTCCATGCACGCACCTCTCTCTCTCTCTCTCTCTCTCTCACGCTCTCTCTCTCTCTCTCTCTCTCTCTCTCTCTCTCACACACACACACACACACACACACACACACACACACACACACACACACACACACAACAACAACAACAACAACAACAACAACACACAACACACACACACACACACACACACACACACACACACACACACACACACACTGCTCGTGAAGTATATGCGTGGGAATGCAGTACTAGTCTTGCCATTCAAGCGTCCTTTGCACTCAGCGAGGCGGTGTGTGAAATGCTGTTTAAAAGGCACACGGCAAATAAAAGGCAGAATAGTATGTGAAGGCTCATCTCACCTTGAATGCAGCCATTGAACCACCAGTTTAAAGAGTGTTGAAGCTAAGTTTGTATACTTACTCGATTTGTTTGTGATCGCTTCTATGCCACCTGTGGAATGTTGCTTTGTAAATTTCTTATGCATATTATTTGTGACGACTGAAGTAGACAAGTATGTCGAAAATTCACTTGTTTGTTTCATATTGTGCATTAAATCAGCATTACTTACACATTCTTTGGCGGGTTTTACTTGAATTTCGCTCCATAATCGCATGTCAAGTTTAACACAAATACGTTCGGGGAAATCCTCTCTGTTCACACTGACACACGACAAACATTTGATGGTGGAGGAGGGGGGAAAGACAGGAAGTTTTAATGCCGTCTTCTTGATCGGCTGGGCTTTAAACAATATCACATGGCCAAAGAGGAGCGACCACTAGCCATCATCCGGTCTCTGAACTATACTATCAGCTGCTGTCATTCAATGGTTAGCCTCGCAGATTTACTGCCTGGCAAGGCATGGGACCAACTCCCGTCATGGCATTTATTTTTGAGAATTTTTTTTTGGCGTGCCATAGACTCAGATGGGAAAGCTGGTTCCGCGAGGTCAAGTTTCGTCCGCTTAAGGGCCACATTTCTGGGAGTGTTGCTCAAAATTTCCTGCCCAGCATTGGGGATGCCCCTATCTCTCAGGCCTGACTGACGCTGGGTTATGCTATGAAGAAAAGAAAAGCGTCAAGCGGCCTCAGACCTGAATGGCACTTCATGGCAACGCCTTCATCAACCTCATTCTCCTTGATCATGATTTTAAAAGAAGGCTTCAGTTCTGTCCCTTTAGGAGCCGCCGTCGTGGTGACCTCAGTTTCGAAATCTTCTCCACGTCCATTTCCGCGGTGAGTTCGCGAGAGTCACTGGTGTGTCGGCAGTTTCACGGAGGCTATCGTAGAAGGGACGCTGGTGCGGTTAAGCAGTTGTTGTCGTCAGACGAGGTCTTAGTATGCAGTGTCTTGTACACGCTTGTTAGATAAGACCAGGCGCCACTGAACATCATCACGAACACCAGTGCAGCGTCTTCCCAGGTAAGTTCCCTCGTAGCGATTCGATATTAATTGCTCCGTGTGTGGCGGTACAAACTTAGGCGTTGTTTTATATGGGGTAAGCGGAGTGAATGGGAATTGCAACAGCAGGGATAAAAAAAAAGACCAAAAAGCTGTCAGTTCATCCGATTTGGACCAGTCGTATCTTTCTGTTATGACTGATTACTTTTAGTAAAGGAAATAACATAATCGTGTCCATTTTAGCAAAAGAAAAAATCTGATGAAGTATGTTCTAGTAACATGAATAACGTAATCATCTTACTTTAAAAAAAAAAAAAAAAAAAGAACGTGACCTTTGTCGTCCTTAGTAACAGACAGAAGGTGACAGTTTCAAAATCTGGTAATGGAAATAACGCGCTCAGATCTTTTGTGAGAAAAAAGTCACGCGATCAATTTTGCTTTAATTATGAAGTGAGGTTATGATATCCACTTTCATAGCAAACCTACCGTGACTACATCTTTTGAAGAAGCAGAAACGACGTGATCATGCTCACTCCAGTATAAGAAATACTGTGATCGTTTCTAATTAACAACTTAAACTAAGGCAAACTTTTTTTTTTTTTTACATGAGAAAGAACATTACCTTTCCTAATTTAAGAACAGTGGTCAGTCTATTATGGTAACAGAAATAACTATTTACTATAGTACCCGGAAGTGATTCTGGGCGGTTTATCTGTTCACGACATCCAGCACGATTTTGTCATTTTTATTCGCAAATTCTATGGCTAAAACTTCAATTATAGTCAAGATATGAGGGAAAAAAAACTATTTTCATGTACGCCGACTTTGTATGTATTTACATTCAACAAATTCAAAATCGAGTGGTCGTGTTTACGACGTGCCGCAAAGTGGAACAAATTTTTCAAAATTCCTGATTTTTTTTTTTTCAGCCGCATTGTATTTTCCTTCTTGTATAATTCAAGATGAAGAACAAAACAGCTTTCAGACGCATGGAAGATGCAATCAAAAACACACAGGTAATGAAAGGTCAACGGAATAAATGTGGACACGACGCTGCCACAGTTAATATGACGCAGTTAACTTGATGCTGGCCCTGGAAAAGGACAGGGGCAGTGTTGCCTTCAAATATCAAAATGCAGCTCAGTGCTATATCTTATTTTCTTTTACTGTGGGTCAGGTACGAAACAAGGATATGTTTTCAAATTGTTGGACATTCTCGTTACTCACTGACGACTTGTGTACATTTTTTATCTGTAAAAGAAGCCGAACATACATTTTACAGAGATAGAGACCGCCGTATTCTCTGTAAGTATCATCTTTCATCTCAATGAAGCATTAATTCTAGCTTGAATGCCTATCTTCTGCCTATCTTCTAACAATAACAGAGATAATGTAACCAAGTCTACTTTAGTAACAGAAATAACTGACCATGTACTTTAGTAACAGAAATGATATAACCAGGTCTACGCTAGCAACTGAAATAAAGGGAGCATTTCTGAAACAATTAACAAATAACTTTACCATTTCCACTTTCAAACTAAAAAAAAGTAAAGAAATAACTGGCCATGTCTGTTTTAATAACAGTGCGACCATATCTGCTTCAGTAAAAGACAGAACTTGACCATGTCTACTTAATAAAGTAAATAAAGTGACTGTTTCTACTTTAGTAAAGAAATAGCATTGCAATTTCTATTTATGTAACAAAAATCATGTGACCAGGTCCACTATCGTGACAGAAGTAACGTAACTATGTTTAGTAACAGATATAAGGAGATAATTTCAATTTAACAACTTAAACAACGTAAACGTTCTCATCCAAAGCCATGAATAATAGTAACGTGGTAATAACATGATAATTTCTCTCTTAAGAAAAAACAACAGAAATAACGTGACCATATCTACAATAGTAACTAGTTTAATATGACTACTTTATTTTAGTAACAGAAAGGAAAGAAGCAGACAATTTCTGTTTTAATAACGTACGTAAATGTTATCATTTCATGGGATAATGTTATGATTGTTAGAAACACATCAGATAAAACTCATAAAAAAGAGACTCGGTCATGTGAAGGTGTATGTGTTCACGCTGGCATGAACGCACAACACACACACACACACACACACACACACACACACACACACACACACACACACACACACACACACACACACACACACACACACACACACACACACACACACACACACAAAAACTATAAAAAAAAAAAAAAACCGAAGAAAAAAAATGACAAAAGAAAAGAAAAGAGGTTTTGTGAAATGCTGAACCTAGGAATGATCAAGGATTATTGTTTTTATCTGTAATGAGCACAAGAAACTTTCAGGTATGAACTTCATTATGTACATCAAAAAATATTTACATGGACATTGATTTCTAATTCCTTGAGAGTGGCAAACTATGCATTTGAAACAAAAGCTATTAATTGTTTTCTGTGTTTTGTTTTTCGCTCCACCGCGTCTTCAAGTCGTAGTATTTCATAGTGAAGATCCTTTTTGGCGTATACAAATCATAACGAAACAACGATGAATTTTATACAGAGATGCGGATTGAATAATTAACACCCATTGAGATTCAGACGGACAATACCTTGGTGTAATCACACATTTTATTCCCGTTTTAGTTTGAACTGATATCGCACTGTTTTGGGGTCCGAAAAATACAGAATGCATGGTATACCAGTTGAGAGATAGAGAATTCATGGTAAACTAGTTGAAAGATAAAGAACTGATGGTATACCAGTTGATGAAAGATAAAGAACTGATGGTATACCAGTTGATGAAAGATAAAGAACTGATGGTATACCAGTTGATGAAAGATAAAGAACTGATGGTATATCAGTTGATGAAAGATAAAGAATTCATGGTATACCAGTTAATGAAAGATAAAGAAATCATGGTATACCAGTTGACAATACATCGCATTAAAACTGTATGCGATTTCTGGCAAAAGTGCTGTGTTAATGCCAGAAGTGATGTTCTCCCTTCTCCTATATCACTCAGAAAAAGGACTGCTTGATTTCTTGCCGTTTGTTTTATTCACACCTCAACAGATGCCTTCAAGAAGCTAACATTTGAAAGTTATAAGAAATTAACAGAATGTGCACATTTAAAACTTTGAATTCCGGGGCATGTTTTGAAGAAAAAGAACTTGTTTGAAATCAACAGTTCCAGTGTTCGTACTGACGACAGAAAGTATTCTGATGAGAAAATGATAGACACAATGGACCGTGTCTGGCTT
>JADBJO010000926.1:287500-295000 GCA_016801955.1 Conus betulinus
CACACACACACACACACACACGCAGACAAAAACGCACGCGCGCGCGCGCGCGCACACACACACACACACACACACACACACACACACACACACACACACACACACACACACACACACACAGAGTCCCAACGCTGACCCTTGTCTAACCCAGTCCCATGTTCACCCAAACACACTCTAATCCAGTCTCCATCATCATCAAGAGAAGAAGAAGAAGAAGAAGAAAAACGTCCTCTGATTGGTAGGGGGAGCCATTGGAACTTTTATTCTACAACGTCCTCTGATTGGTAGGGGGAGCCATTGGAACTTTCATTCTACAAAGCCTGTGTGAGAGATCGAAGTACCCCGAAGTGGGATATTCATTCCCACATTTGACGAATTTTAATCCTACCATCCTACCATCTCCAAAGGCAAATTTGGCTTTCTTCAGGGTCGAATCAAAGAAAAATAAAAGATGGATTACGAAATAGTGTGGTGCGGGTGCGGTACAAAAGAATGCAATGCGTACGTCACCCGCATCAAAACACTATAGGGAATAACACAACGCAACGTAATGCCATACAAACTGTCAAGACACAACACAGCACTTTACAGCACAGGAGAGATGGATGATAGAAGCCACCTCTCTCGTCTCCCAGCGTGGTCCAGCAAACTGGTCAGATCAACACAGCGAATCAGACAGTAAACGTACGTAGCGGGTGTGGAACAAAAAGCTTTTCACGGTAAATAAAACATGGCCTTCCCCTGGACAGTGCAATGAAGCTAGAGTGTTTTCTGACAAGTCACTGGTGTCTGTGTTGAGAGAGTAGCGTCGTTGGCCTCTCTCTCTCTCTCTCTCTCTCTCTCTCTCTCTCTCTCTCTCTCTCTCTCTCGTCGGTGCATTTGAGAGAACATTCCTTAGCACTTGCCTACCTAAGTGCTCACACGTTTAAGAGACAAAGGCACTTCGTAATAATCAGTCTGATGATGATACTGATGAAAATGATTATTGTGTAAATGGCATAGCAAAAATGATAGCAACAGAAGGCTTTTGATATTACGAATGCAACAGCATGGACCATAGTTTCCAGACCATCAAAACTAAATACAATTAAATAACACTAAAAGGTAATCGGATTTAGAGTGTGTGCTAACGGACATGAATGGGAAGGTTGGAATCACATGGTCGAGTTTCATTCGCTTGATTGATGCCATTCTTAGGATTGCTCAAACTTCCTGACCAACACTGCAACTGTCTGTCGCTCTCGGGCCTGGCAGGCGCCAGGTTGATCTGTGAAAGGAAGCGTAGAGTGCAGGCCTATCACGTCGTCTCTGATGAGAATGAAACCCCTTGGCATCATCCTCACCCACATCAATCCGTCATCAGTTCGTCTCAAAATGTATGGCCTTCAACATCTTACTCCCGTGGTGGTCTCAGGTGTGATTTCTTCTGGTAATCTTTGGCCGTCGGGACATTTTGTCAAAGTCGTCACAATAATAACGATATTCGCCAAGTCCTGTAGGACTGTAATGGGATGCTGGTGGTTGCGCAGTCAGAAGTAGGATAATAATCGGCAAATCCTGTAGGACTGTCGTTCGATGGTGGTGGTTGCACAGTCAGAAGTAGGATAATAATCGGCTATCCTGTGGGACTGTCGTTGGATGGCGGTGGTTGTGCAGTCAGAAGTAGTATGCTCGCTCACCCTAGCTCCTTAACTATGTTTTGTGACTGTTGTCAGTAGGGACGGAGAGGGGATACGGAGGGGCGGGAGAAGTGTGGGCGAGGGAGGATCAG
The DNA here is from genome assembly GCA_016801955.1 of Conus betulinus. NCBI lineage: Eukaryota > Metazoa > Mollusca > Gastropoda > Neogastropoda > Conidae > Conus > Conus betulinus. The sequence goes on from JADBJO010000926.1 coordinate 289,272, forward strand.
CGCACATTGCATCGGAACAGGCGTTACTGAGCAAGATCAAAGTGACTGGACAGTACGGCAGAGTCTCCTTTAGAGGGTTGCCCTCCGACGACTTGCTTGTTGCCCGTATATGGCCGGTGCTGTGGTTGCGACAGGACAAACCTGGTGTCCGCGGAGAGCGGGGGGGTGGGGGGGTGGGGGGGGGGAGGGGGGGGGGGGAGGAGGAAGAGGGCGGTTCTGTGTACGGGAAGCCGGAATGGGGTTGGCACAACTGGGGATACACGCAAGATGAGAAGACGATAACATGATTAAAAACAGCACAAAACCACCTTCCATCCCATTGCCTCCGCCAGCTATTGATTGAGTAAGCAGAAGCGCGACAGTAAAGTGAATCAGCAGGAGGAGGAAACTAGTTTTCGCAATAAATAAAGGATGACCTTTGCCTTAGGAAGAAGCACTAAAAACACTGTCCTCCACCCCGGCCAGCTGCCCTGACAGCCAAGCAGTGGGATTGCGTCTGTCTGTCTGTCTGTCTGTCTGTCTGTCTGTCTCTCTCTCTCTCTGTCTGTCTGTCTCTGTCTCTCTCTGTATCTCTGTCTCTGTCTCTCTCTGTATCTCTGTCTCTGTCTCTCTCTGTCTCTCTCTGTCTCTCTCTCTCTCTCTCTCTCTCTCTTCTCTCTCTCTCTCTCTCGCTTGTTGAAAGTGACTGCTCACATCTATATATATATATATATATATATATGTATATATATATATAGAGAGAGAGAGAGAGAGAGAGAGAGAGATGTGTGTGTGTGTGTGTGTGTGTGTGTGTGTGTGTGTGTGTGTATACACATATGAACAGTGTGCCCATGTACATATATACATGGGGCACACAACACACACACACACACACACACACACACACACACACACACACACACACACACACACACATACACGTGCGCGCGCATAAAGAGGAAATAGTTGGCAACACACACGCGCGCGCGCGCGCGCACACACACACACACACACACACACACCACACACACACACACACACACACACACACACACACCACGTACACACACCACCACCACACCACCAGAGGTGGTGACGGGTTGGATCAAAGATAGTACCACCCTCCGTAAGGCGTACTATCTTTGGTTGGAGGAAAGGGAACGGGGGGGGGGGGGGGGGGGGGGGGGGGGGGTGTTAGAGAGAGAGAGAGAGAGAGAGAGAGAGAGAGAGAGTATGAATGCGGAAGTTGCATACTGAGGGCAAGCTGGGTTAGGTCGCAGCTTTCTTTTTGACTTGCAGTCGTAAAGAAAATCAGAAGATTGATTAAGGCGCAGTCATGGCAACAATGGCAAAAGGAGAGTCTTGAAGAAAACTGCCGCTTACAGATAATGCATGCAGTTTTCGATGAAAACACACAAAAACGAACACGTGCGCGCTTACACGCACGCGCGCGCGCGTGTGTACGCACACACGCACAGAGAAAGAGACTCAAGACTCAAATGTTTCATTCATAAAGGCCATAGCCCCTTAGAAAGGGGATATACATTTTAAATCGCACATGCATGTTGGTCTTTTCATGTCGTATAAACACTTCTCCTTTTAAATGCCTTATATAAATAAATAGCTAACCTTTTAATGGTGCTTTCATTTGGTGATGACATTAACAACGTTAACTTGAACAGACAAGGATAGTTGAAATACTTTTGCGGAATGAATTGTTCTCTGAGATCTCTTAACATTGGGCAAGCCAGCACAAAATGAACTTCGTCTTCTTTTGCATTTCGACACAACGGACAGATCAGACTTCTTTCGCATTGCTGTCTATAGCGAAAGTAATGACTAGCAATATCAGATACACCGAATCGAAATCTAGTCATAATGTGTTTGAAATGCTTGTCTATTTTCATTGTAATGTAAACTGGTAAACAGCGCAAATGACTATACGTTCTGTATAAACTCAAATCTCTCACTATTTTGTACGTGTGTGTTCCAATTTTGCCAGCTGCAGTCAATCAATCTTTCTCGGAACATCTTCATAAAAGCATTCATATCACCAACACCTTGGTTGAGCCACACAAAACCAAATCCGTACTCATATAGTTTCATTCTAACATTCGTTACCCAGTTCCTCTTACCTCTATCATCCAATTCTAACAGCATTCTATACGCTTTGCGTGGTAACCTGTGATCTTGCATCTGTGATATTTTTAACCAATATCGAATACATTTTACAACAAAATTTAAATGAATTGGATATCTAGCTGTTTCAAGAGAGAGAGAGAGAGAGAGAGAGAGAGACAGACAGACAGACAGACAGACAGACAGACAGACAGACAGACAGACAGACAGACAGAGACAAAGAGAGAGAGAGAGAAAAAGAGAGAGAGAGAGAAGAGAGAGAGAGAGAGAGAGAGAGAGAGAGAGAGAGAGAGAGAGAGAGAGAGAGAGAGCTTGATCACTTGGTTGATCTTTGTGATCCGAGGATGAATATTTCAAGAAAGCCTCCACACACACACACACACACACACACACACACACACACACACAGAGGTAACTTATCTTCACACATTCGCACGTCTGAAACATACACATTCATGCATGTAAACATGCTCTGTTAATCTTCCTTTGATTTCGTCTCTCTTAACGAAGAGACAAACAGCGAGACAAACAAATGAACAACGAACAAAAATCATAACGGCAACAAAATCAGGCTTCAACCAACCTCCTCAACTTTCTCAATACAAGGGAGGGAATAAATCCCAGTCGAATCGAGTTCGCAGTCAATTGTCTCCCTCAAAAGCAGCCGAAACTGGCCCACTCACACACACACACACACACACACACACACACACACACACATACACACGCGCGCGCGCGCGCGGACACGCACACACATGCACGCACGCATGCACGCACACACGTACGCACGTACACACGCACACACACACACACACGCGCATAGACACATACTTGCTCGCACGCACACACACACACAGGCACGCACGCACGCACGCACACGCGCGCACTCACTCACTCACACACACACACACACACACACACACACACACACACACACACACACACACACACACACACACACGCTAGCACACAAATCTATCAATCTATCTAAATAAATATAGATATATAGATATGGTCAAAACGTGTCTGTACACGCACACACGCACACAAATCGGTGTCGTAGAAGTGTTTCCCATTTAGGTGAGAAACTTACCTCCTAGTGCTGTCGTTAGTCTTATCCACTGGGTTTTTCAACTCTCAACCATCAGATGAGCAACAAAGGTGAGGCACTGACGTGTACATTGGAAGAACATCAGGTAAGTAGAAAGGGCATGTGTGGAAACAACACTAAACGACAAAGCTGAAAATTTGTTTTCCGTTTCTTTGTTTTAGACAGGTTGCCGATGATGTGAGCGAAAAAGCATGTGTTCAGAAGTAGAAGATTTACATATGTATTGTGTTGTTCTGTATTCCTTTAAACCTGTCAAGGAATCGTTTTCGGGACACCTGAAAGAAAAGAACTGCAATAATCGGGTATCAAAATTAAAGCACACACACAAAACTTTTTTGTTGCTTCAATTGACCAGAAAGAAAGAAAAAAAAAATTAAGCTAATTCTGCGCAGTTGAAGGCAGGAGGCTTTACAAATGTTTGATATGTGATACTGAAAGGTTAACTTTTGGTCAACTGAGTAACGCCAAGGCACACACACACACACACATCGAGAAACGAATAATGGCATTGCTTGTCAAACGCGATTCTAGAACAGAGGAATGATAAGTAAGTTTCTTGGGCAAGCCAGCAATAGCTCAGTTTTGTCAACGTTTAATTGCAACTGGCGGTATGCCATCCCTGTCTTTAAATCTACTCTATATTCTTGGATTCGAGATATGTTGGGGCAGGGGCTCGGTGGTAGTGGAGAAGATAGGGTCGAGGGTTAGGGCTCAGTTTGGTCTGATGGTCTGGCATTATATATTCTCCCCCCCCCCCCCCCCCCCCACCTCTCTGTGGAGTTTTTGTTTGGCTGTAGTTGTGTGCTTTGGCTTCTGTTCCCTCGGCGTTTTGGGGGTGGTGGTGGTGGTGGTAGTGATGGGTGAGGAGATGGAGCTGGGGTTGGGCTGGGAGGAAGGGAGAGGGGGGAAGGTAAGAGTTTGGAGGGGCGAAGAGAGCGGGGATTTTTTTTAATGACTTTTGTAAGCTTGCTATACAAGACTCCGTTCTATGTCTTGTTTCGTAGAGTGTGTATTCTCTCTCTCTCTCTCTCTCTCTCTCTCTCTCTCTCTCTCTCTCTCTCTCTCTCTCTCTCTCTCTCTCATAATAAATGCTTTGGACGGAATCCGCGCATTTCATACTAAGATCTCTCTCTCTCTCTCTCTCGCGGACATAGTGGACAGAATAAGCTTTGACTAAAATCTCAGAACAAATCTTACGTAAATATCAGCGAAAAACCGGACAGAGATAAACTGTGTACAAACGAGCACAAGACATTAATGTTTATGTCTTTGTGACTCCGTTTGTCCCCGTTTCTCTGGGCGGTTCGCTGACATTTTTTATTTAAGAGTATTTCTAGATTTGCCGCATGTCAGGTCTTTTCACTTTGCAACTAAAACTCTCAGGTTCTCCTCTCTCTCTCTCTCTCTCTCTCGCTCTCTCTCTCTCTCCTCCGTATCTCCTCTCTCTCTCTCTCTCTCTTCTCTCTCGTATGTGTGGTATGTATGTGTGTATGTACTGTATGTGTATGTAGGTTGTGTGTGTGTGTGTGTGTGTTGTGTGTGTGTGTGGTTTGTGTGTGGTGTGTGTGTGTCTGATCTTGTTTATATTCCCAAATGACTGCATCAAAATGAAATACAATGTCATCTATACAATATTTTTTAAAAAGCCATGAGACACGTTACAGGAAACGCTCATGAAGGCACATTTGAATGTCGCGGCTTTAGGTTGCATGCATTGAAAAAAAAAATGAAAGGGAACACTGAAGGCGAGTGTCTGCCGACCGAAACTAGGTCACTGGAGCACACAAAACATTTTTTTTTATCCCCATACTTGATATTACGGACGGCATTCTTTCTCGCTATCCATCCCTCTCGCCTCAACATGCTGAAGACACAGCATGAGAATGCTCGGTGAGGTCAAAGACTCCAAGGAAGAAAAGGAAATCAGCATCTCCTTCTTTTGGCAAGTTGGAGTTCACTGCTCACATCAAAGGCATTCCCCCCTTCCTGGGATTAGCCCAGTGTCTGCCTCTTGTTGGCTATCTGTTGGACCCCACTCTTCACGAGCTGATGGTTGTCAAACCTGTACTTTGAAAACACGCACGCTGTGGTTAGCCTGCGAAGAGGCAACTATTGCAGGCTAGGCCAGCTGACCAAATTGGCAGCACTGTACAGCAGATAACAAGAAGCATGGATATGTTGGTTGCTCAGAGGACAGCTCAGCCAGCTGAGCAATTCCTCTCACGACTGGAAGTTTCCTGTGCCAAAGAACGGCGACTCCAACGAAGGGAAAGCGAAGAAACCAGACGAAATACCAGTCCTCTCCAATTCCCTCTTTGGAAAGGCTAAGTAAGAGAATGCTTCTATACATCTGCTAGAGTTTGTTACGCAACAGCAAGATACTGACCCTGTTCTTTCACTACTCTGGCTGGTTTTGCTGTTCTTGTTTCCCTTTCTTACAGCGTAAGTGTAATGAATAACTAAAGAGAGAAGTCAGTGCGTGCGTGCGTCCATGCAATGC
>JADBJO010000926.1:312500-317500 GCA_016801955.1 Conus betulinus
AAGAGACGGGTGTATGCCTGTCTCGCTGTAGTTATACAGAGTTCTATGGCCAATAACTTAGAGGGAAGGGGAGAGGGGTCCCCCATGCTTATATTTTGCCAACAACCAGCGCTGCTGCCAAGATATGTAAGGCTTCTTGCTGGTTTGGAAGGGAACGACTATCATTGAGTTTTTAACGTCCGACTTCTACTCCCACCATCCGCCCTAATAAACAAGTCATCCACTGGTTTGTGCACGTCATCCTGGGACCTGAAAGCTCTGTACGTTATCAGAAGAAGCAAAGCACCCACTCCTTAACCGCCTGGCTGGCAGAATGAAAGGAGTAAGATCTCTGAGTTTCATTGATGGCTGGAATCTTAAACAATAGCTATATTGACAACTGGATTCCTGTCAACAACATGCCGACTTCGTCGGTATGTTTCCGAGCTTCCTGTGGCCAGTTTTACTGGACTTTTCAGGCTTTTATGTGGAAGCGGGCCAAGGAGAGAGCTGCAACAAGGCGACTTTGTCGAGAGATACGAGTGAGAAGTTTGTCTACAGTGTTTGTGCTGGTGTTTGTCACGGCATCCCTGCTTCAATGTGGGGACATTGAACCTCATCCTGGCCCTCCCAAAAAAAACAGACAACACTGCATTCTCCTGCCAGAAAAACGCTCAATTCTGCAAGTGACAACACTGCCGGTGATGTATCTTTGGTCGATGTCATGAATATGCTGACAAGTATGGACAGAAAGATTAAACATTGAAGAAAAGATGACTACCTTTGATTCCAAGCTGAACGAAATGCAAACAGAGATTGATGAAGTCCGCAGAGAAAATGAAGATCTGAAGGAAAGAGTGACAAATCTGGAGGGAAAACTTGAAGATCAAGAAAGTAGGGGACGACGGAAAAAAAATCTGATTTTCTACGGCATCCCAACTGGTGACCGAGGAACTGAGACGTATGCAGACTGTGAAGGGAAGGTGAAGAAAGTGCTGAAGGACAAGATGGGCATCCAGGAGGATGTCCCATGGAACGCGCGCACCGCCTGAAGGGTGGGAAAGGCCCACGCCCCGTCATCGTTCGCTTCGAGAAGTTCAAGGACAAGGAGAGGGTGCTGTCCGAATGCAGGAAGCTGAAAGGAACGAACCTGTCTGTGTCAGAGACTTCACACTGAAGGTGAGGGAAAAGCGGCGCCAGCTGCTCCCTTTTCTAAGAGAAGCCAAATCTGCAAACAAGCGAGCCTTTCTGCGTTTCGACTCCCTTGTCATAGAAGGTAAGCACTACATCTATGACCCAGAAACACAACAACTCCAAGAAAAACTGTAAACAAATGACGGGCTGGCCGGCTTTCTTCTCTCAATGCTCCTAAAGGGAGGATTTCCGATTGTACCCCCCCCCCCCAACCAACGGTGATGATCAACATTGTATGTGTGAATCAGTGAATACAAACAGTGTGACGGAGTGTTTAGCAAGTCTGGATACGCATACAGAATGCATTGATTTTGACACACAGCAGTCTGTGGCATCGCGTAACACTACGAGGGACAGTAACACATCTTTGTTCACTCAACCCACGTTAGAAAGTAAACAGAAGTCTGAGTTTCGTATTATGGCATGGAATGTTCAGGGTCTCTCTCAAAAGTTACATAGTGTTTCCTTTAAAATGTTCTGTTCAAGTTTCAAGATTTTCTCTTTTTCAGAGGTTTGGGCATGCAAACAAAGTGACATTGAAAACGCCTTTCCAGACCATTCTCTTTTTTTTATCCACGCGTGCAAATTTTAAAAAAGGTGGGGTTGTTGTATGCATACATAAGTCTATTGCAAACAAAGTGGAACGACTATAAAGAAAGTTGAAGACTGTGTGTTCATTAAATTTGAAAAATCAATATTCAAATACTCATTTGATATTATCGCTGCTTTTGTTTATGTTGCTCCAGAATATTCTGTTATATATGAAGACAGCCCTTTTGAAGGCTTCGACAAATTGGACAGTAATATTTGTGATTTGATGCTATCCTACCCAGATTCTCATCATATTACTATGTGGTGATTTCAATGCGCGAACAGCAGAGCTTCCAGACACTGAGTTTTGTGATGAAGACAGACATGCTGCTGCGCCTTTGGTTGAACTCCGTGATTTATTGTGTGATACTGTGCAGTCAACACGCAAATCGAAAGATAAGAGTACTAACAATTTTGGATTGAGACTTATTGAATTTCTGAAAGAAAATAACTTATTTTTTGTCAATGGACGAACAGAGGGGGATCGGGATGGTGAAATTACATGTGTTGCTAATCATGGAATGAGTGTGGTGGATTACTGTGTTGTATCAAAGTCTTTGTTTGATTTGTTAGCTGATTTCAAGGTTTTAGACAGGTCGGAATCAGACCACTTTCCAATTGTAACTATATTTTCCGGTACCGGTGGGGCTAAGGATAATGACCTAAATGACACTGAAGAAATTCACACAGAGGAATTGTCTACTTTCTTTTGGACCGATTCTTCTTTTGAATATATACGACAAAATCAGCATGTAGAATATGAACACTTTCTTTCTGCTATGGAAAGAAGCACTGATGCAGGGTCAGATTATCTTGTTGATTTACTTCAGCGAGCAGCTGAAAAGGGCAAGCAAAACCAACTCAAACAAAATTCACGAACACAACCCTCGTGGTGGGACGAGATTGCGAACAAGCAAAAGCTGAAAAGTATAGGCAGCTGAGACTGTGGCGATCCTCCAACAACAAGAAGAGATTTGGACCATTTTATTTACTTGAAAAAGAATTCAAAATCTTATGCAAACAAAAGCAAGAAAAAGAGAACAATGAAATCTTGAAGGAGTTAAATGATGTTTGCTCTGAAAAAAAACTCGAGGTCATTTTGGCAAAAAGTTAGATTTCTCACAGGTGCTAAAGCAACCCGCGCAAACGTAATTGATGCATGCACATGGTTTCATTATTTTCGTGACCTTTTGAACCCTGATAACACAGTTGTTGACTCTGGTTTTCGGAATGAAGTTAATCAGGTTTTAGAAAGCCATACTCCTGATGACTGTGACCAGTGTCAGGCTGCACAGGATGATCTTGATAAGCCGATCACAGAAGATGAAATCCGCCAGGCAATAAAGGCTATGAAGAAAGGTAAGGCTCCTGGACCTGATGGTGTACGGCCTGATGTGTTCCATGTTTTAAACAATGTTCTGGCAAAGTTTTTACATGTTTTGTTCAATAGAGAGTCTTTGACAGTGGGCATTATCCAGAAAGTTGGACAAAGGGTTTGATTTTTTCCACTGCACAGAAGGGTGACCACAAAAATGCCGGAAACTATAGAGGAATTTCACTATTAAATGTTACTGGAAAATTGTATAGCAGCATTTTGAATAAGAGGTTATATGCTTTTTGTGAAAACAAGTAATATACCAGAAGCTCAAGCAGGTTTTTAGAAGGGATACAGTACAACTGACAATATATTCTCTCTGCAATCATTAATTCAGAAATATCTTACTAAAAAGAGCGGCCGCTTCTACACTCTTTTCGTTGATTTTTCCAAGGCGTTTGATAGTATTGATAGAGAGCAAATCTGTTGTATATTCTACTTCAGAAAGGAATCCATGGAAAGATGTTTCAAACACTCACAAATATGTACAAGCAAGTTATGGCGGCAGTTAGATTCGGAAATAGCATTACAGAGTATTTTGAGTGTTTGTCAGGGGTAAGGCAAGGCTGCATTCTCAGCCCTTTGCTGTTTTCACTGTTTATATCTGAACTGCAAAATACACTAGTTAGTGGTAACACAAGGGGGATTGATGTGTTTTCAGATGAAACTGGCATTCTTTTATTGATGTATGCAGATGATATTGCCTTGGTTTCTGACTCTGTGACTGACCTCCAGAAGAAAATTGACTGTTTGGATCTTTTCTGTCGGAAATTTGGACTAAAGGTGAATATGGAAAAAACGAAAGTAGTTGTCTTTAAGAACGGTGGTTTTCTGAAAAAAGATCTGAGGTATGGTTCTATGCTGGTAAACAAATCAAAGTGGAACCCATGTACAACTATTTGGGAGTGATATTTTCTGCTACTTTGAACTGGTCAAAATGTGTAAGTAATCTTTCTGGGAAGGCACTTAGAGCGCTTGCAGGAATTAGAAGTTATATTTCAAACTGAAAAACATGCCAGTTCATACTGTTTTTAAGATTTTGATGTGAAAATCAAGCCAATTTGTTATATGGCTCAGAAATTTGGGGTTTCCAGCACTTCGAAGAAATTGAAAAGGTGCAAACGAAAATATGTAAAATGGTTTTGAGTGTTGGGAGAGATGTAAAAAATAATGTTGCTTTGGGTGAGTGTGTAGTATTTCCTTTATATATTGATGCCTATGTACAGCTTATTAGGTACTGGTGCAGACTTCTTGTATTATCACATGACCGCTATCCTCGTCAATGTTACAATATGTTGTTTATGCATGATGACAATGGCAGACAGAACTGGGCTACTCGAGTTAGAACATTTTCAAGAAATGTAAGGCTTCGTTTGGCAAATGGTTTGTCAAATCCAATTTGTAAAGTCTGTGACTTGAACTGTGTTGAAGACCTTGTTCATTTTTTTTGCTTGTGTGCCCAAGGTATGCTGCACTCCGTAAACGACATATCCCACTGTATTACTACGCTTCCCATCAACTCTTAAAGTACAATTGCTATTCACAAATCTCAGTGGAAAATTAGCCTTTAGAGTTGCGACCTATATTTGTGGAGCTCTGAAACTGAGATGCCAAACATCTTGATTTGAAATGTTTTGCTACTCACCATGTATACAATTTTGAATGACCATTTCTCCTGTCTGTATAGGATTTTTCTCAGAAAAGACTGATTAAAAATTATTGTTATTGTTATTGTTATTGTTATTACACGCACACACACACACTCTAAGATAATTTTTAAAAAGGGAAAAAGAAAATCTAATAGAGACAAACAAATCTTCAAATGAATGAATCGATAGGTTTTAGTGTGTAAAAAAATAAC
>JADBJO010000926.1:320000-322500 GCA_016801955.1 Conus betulinus
GAGAGAGAGAGAGAGAGCGTGCGTGGGTGTAACTAGTTGTGCAAGAAAGATCTAAAGGCATCACCGCGCGCGCGCATATGTGTGTGTGTGTGTGTGTGTGTGTGTGTGTGTGTGTGTAAATGGGTGTGTGGGGGAAAAGAAGATAGAAGGGGAGGTAGAGGTAGGGGACAGGTAAATGTTCCCAAATCAAACAGTCAAGAAGACACTCCGGGAAAAAAAAAAAAAAACACGATAATGACGACGGGAAGAAAGAGACAATGGAAGACAAACAAGAGAGAACATAGTCATTTTTATTGTTTTTCTTCTTTTTCACTGGATTGCTGCGCGCGAACGATAACTCGATTGTTATCTTTCAATCCATCCCAGCACCCCTGTTGAATCTTCACCAAAGGTAAGGCAAACAAAAAACAAAACAAAACAAAAAAAAAACCCGCTGCGTTTACTACAACACTGTAGAGAAAAAAAAATTGTTGGTAACTGAGCTTGAAAAACAAACAAACGAAAAACTATAGGCACTTGTCTGTGACGAGATGTTTCACAACTACGAACAAAATTAATTCATCCGGGGCAGATAATATTAGATTCAGATTGAATGTTTACTTCCCATTGAAAAAAAAAAAGGTGGAGTACGGAAAATACCAAATGTCAATCGAAACTTTCAATATTCTACCGAAACTATTTCTCTCAGTTATTAGTACCTAAACGGTAATTTCATTGTCCACATGCTTAGAACATAGCTTATTGAAAAAACAAATTGCTGCACAATTTCAAGGCCTGCTCCCTGACCCGGATTTACATCACAGAACCTCACCACCATGACATGGCTCGATCTTTGTGCCGTATTCATCTTTCCACCACCATTGTTGAGATCAGTTTAGCAGTTTTCATGCAATTTTGCTGACAAACGTAAACAAATGAATGAATAAACACATAACAGCGGTGATAATATATACCTCCTTTGGCGGGGGGGGGAAGGGGGGGGGGGGGGGGGGCCGGGGGGACGGAGAGGAGGAACGAAACATGACTAATTGAAATGTACTGTGGCCAGGTTCCAGAACGGAGCTGTAACTGCGTTGCTTGGTTGTCAGCTTTCATGTTTACCTGCGTTTTAAACCTGTCATTACCTGTTCAGTCTCATAAAGTAGATGCCTCATTTTTTTTTTTTTTTTTTTCACAAACAAATGACAATAGTTAGAGTTTATAGCGTTAACTACACTATGCACGCTTTTTACAATGATAAGGTAAACATGGATACACGCGTGCACACATGCATGCACGCGCGTGTTCGCAAAACACACACACGCACGCACACAGGCACACACACACACACACCACACACACACACACACACACACACACACACACACTGGCTGACTGAAACCATTTACTGTCAGATTAACATAGTGTTGTACTGACACACACACACACACACACACACACACACACACACACACACACACACACACACATGCTCGCACGCACTTTAACAAAGGAGGATGGCAAAGGATGCGATCAGAGATAGGAAAGAAGAAATGGAGTTGGCTTAGGTGGGGAGGGGTATTAGAAGTAAAAAGGTTGTGTGACATATGTCAGCAAAACAGTTTTTAAAAGAAAGATGAGTTAAGTAAGGGTGATCAGGCGACGTCACATCAGTGCATAATTAGGTTCGACGACAATAAGAGGAGTGATTCGACACTGTAAACGGTATATCTTGGCAACACATCCCAATTACTTCAAAAGTTTCATTAATAGTTTTTCTGTACTGTTTATTTTTGCATTATTTCATAAAGATGTTCTGTGTATTTCCCGTCAGTCTTCAGCACCCATTTTGAGGCAACCCTCCAGCCCCCACACACTCCCTGAGCTCCTCATCTCATTACCCCACACCAGCCCCATCTCGAATACAGCCACAGGGCCTAGTGCCCGCAGTCCACAAGGAACTATCAATTCTAGTTCACCACGAGGTCACTCTCCGAAGAAAACGCCGCAGAATCACGTCAATCGAGTTCACGAAGTCACTTTTCTGCTTGATATTACTTGCGAATTAAGGTCAGGGTTCAGGGGTCATGATAAGGGTCAGGTAATAACGGTGCCGTTTGAATAGACGAAAACGGTCCTGCTTCTCGGAATTTTACTCTACAGTCAAACAAATATTTACTTTTGATTGAGGGATGAAAAAAGCAAGTTAGCTCAACGCCTTACATCAGCAAGAATAGTCACAATAAACATGACTTGTAGACTCTCTCCGCTCCTTTTTTTTTTACGGGGAGGATTGGGGAGTGAACAGTCAAGCAGACGACAGAAAAATGGGGATGCAGGGGGGTGGTAGTGGTGGTGTCATATCGATCGCGTTTGGACATCTACACTGTAAAACAAAACTGTGACTTATTCAGAGTCTGACTCAGTACGTGTCGCCGGGTTGGGGTGTGCTAGGAATATGTTTCAACGTGGGGTCGTCCTCTAGCACATGCTCTCGTGCAGTTCTTCAGTGCAACAGAAG
>JADBJO010000926.1:327500-335000 GCA_016801955.1 Conus betulinus
TCGCTAAGCTTGACTATTCATACTGACATGGGACAGGGGGTGGAGTGCCTGTGTATTCTCAGAGTGTCCGGCTGGTTGGAAAATGGGTTCTGATTTGTCTTCGTTTCTTTTCTTGTCACTGGTAATGTGTTGTCCCCGAGTTATTTTCAGCTCTTTCTCTTCACTGGTTCTGATTTGTCTTCGTTTCTTTTCTTGTCACTGGTAATGTTTGTCCCCGAGTTATTTTCAGCTCTTTTCTCTTCACTGGTTCTGATTTGTCTTCGTTTCTTTTCTTGTCACTGGTAATGTTTGTCTCCGAGTTATTTTCAGCTCTTTTCTCTTCATTCGCAGCCCTCCTGCAGCTTTACATTTTCAGAAAGGGCGGACCTCTCCACGTTCGGCAAATGCTTTTTCTTTAACATCCCTGTGTGTCTGAATGTGTGAGTCTATCTTAATTGGGCTGGGGATATGGGGAACGAGGAAGAGGAGGCGGTGGGTGTTGAGAGCATGTCTTGTTGAAACGTTTGCCAAAGTTTTGTTGTAAGTGTGTATATGTGGGGGGGGGGGGGGGGTGGGGGGGGGGGGGGGGGGGGGGGGGGAGGAGAGGAGGGGGGTGTTTTGTGTGTGTGTGTGTGTGTGTGTGGGGGGTTGTGTGCGTGCGTGTGTGTGTGTGTGTGTGTGTGTGTGTGTGTGTGTGTGTGTGTGTGTGTGTGTGTGTGTGTGTGTGTATGCAAGACTCTAGTCAATATAACCCTAATGTTAATGCTAAAGCTTTTAATCTGACGCAAAAAGCTGGTTTTAGTCCGTGAAATCATCGGATAGCAATCTCTCAATTTCACCAGGTTTCTTTCTCATGAGTTAACAGTATTTGATTTTACTCCTGCCATTTATGTCATAGAATCAGACATTTTTTTCTCTTTATGATACATTATACCGTATATACGTCTACCGCAGTGGTGCAATAGCTGGCATCATAGACTCCCGCCTGGGAGGACTTGGGTTCTCCTCCCATCAGCGTCATATTTGTTGGAATATCGACCCATGATCGCTGCTACCCAGAACTGAGACTTCCGTGAATGGAACCATACAGTCCAGTTTCATCGACATAATAGATGCGCCTTTGAGAGTGTTGCTCAAATTGCTGATCAACACTGCAGGTGCCAGTATCTCTCGGGCTTGGTTGATGCCGGGTTCCATTATGACAGTAAACGTACAGTACAGCCTTGTCATTGCAGTCTCAGGCCAGAATGGACAATCCGTAACATCATCTTATTATCCTCATCGATCAGCATGAAAAAAAAAAGAAGTCTCAAATTCTGTAGCGCTTCATGCCTTGCTCTCAACGATGACCCCAGTTTGATTTGTTCTCCACGTCCATACCCTTTCGAGTTCATGTAGAGGTCGGCAATATCGATGAGGTCATGGGGGACTGTCACTGGTGCCCTCACGCTGGCTCCGCGACTAAAAATCACTGACGTTAGCAGGGAGCTTACTAGGTGGTATCCTGCGTATGCTGGATAGGAACAGGCACTACTGAACATCGATTTGAGAGCAGTGCAGTGTGACCTTTGGTAGGTTGCCTCTAGACGACTTGATACTGATTTTTTTTTTCCTCCGAACTGCAGGTGCCAGGGATGCAGTAGGACGAACCAGGGTGTGACTGCGGACGGAACCTGGAATGAGTGGCGTGGGGGTAATGCCACTACAGAAGCACTGAAGATCTGACAGTTACAAAAAAAAAAAAAGGGTGTCTGTACATCGCAGACTTCTTTCAAACATTATACAACAGAAACTTAGCTGAAAGAACACATCTTACTAAACATATCTTTTTTTTGCGCGGCTGGTGAAGAAATAGACTTTTCCCTTCACTTTGAACCTATTTACTAATTAAAGGCAACAACAAAACAACGCAACATTGCATGCGGACATGTGCAAGACACAAACGAACCCAGGGCAGGAAATGACATCAGCGTCTGCTCCATTAGCCTTGGGCTGTCTAGGAAAGACGCTGGGCCTACGTAATTTGGCCCGACAGAGCCGAGAGAAGTGCCGGCGCCAGTATGGCAGTGAGAAATGCTTCTTCTCCGCTGTGGCCACAGGAGGGGGAACCTGTCTTCGACACCCCTCGTCTTTCACAGAAAAACTAACAAACAAAAACATTGACAATAGTCAAGTTATCGGCTGTCTGTCTAACTGTGGCTATAGGGCCAATATTTTTGTGTCCTTCGCCGCCCCCCCCCCCCCCCAACCCCCCATCCCATCCCGTGCCCTACCATCTCCTTTCTCCCCACCCACCCACCCCCTACCTCCTTCACCGTGATCGTGCGAGTTGAATGGCCTGCACGTTATCAGAAGCAGAAGGCCGCAGAACACAGCCGTCATGGTTGGCTGTGGGCAGTCACAGCAGAAAGGTCATGCCCAGGCTTCATCAATGGCTGCAAAAAGTGGCGTGAGTAAGTGTGCACGCACGCACACACACGCGCGCGCGCGCGCGCGCACACACACACACACACACACACACACACACACACACACACACACACACTCACTCACTCACTCACTCACTCACTCACGCACGCACGCACGCACGCACGAATGCACGTACACGCGCACGCACGCACACACACACACACACACACACACACACACACACACACACACACACACACACACACACACAGAGAGAGAGAGAGAGAGAGAGAGAGAGAGAGAGAGAAACCAATAAACCAAAAAGAAAGGATAACAGAAACAGATAAACATTCAAATAAAGAATCAAAGACAGCGAGAAGGAGAAGAAAGAAAGAAAGAAAGAAAGAAAGAAAGAAAGAAAGAATAAATGGAGTAATAACTGCACAAAGAAAGAAAGAAAGAAAGAATGGAGTAATAACTGCACAAACAAACAATTTCAGAAGAAAGAAGTAAATAAACTAGAGAAAAAGATTAAGTTGACTGTGGTTCATAAACCGATGAATGTGTCAGTGCTGAAGTTTCGGATTAAGCTAATCTGACGAGCGTTGCACATGAACGAAACTCAACCCGTTTCCTCTCAGTGCCAAGTCGTATATATAATCCCCTCCCCTCCTCCCCCCATGGAGATGTTGGGGACTCGTTTCAGAAAAAATAACTCCCTGCCTTCTGGAAGTTCTGTGCTAATACAGTTCCCCTTTTCAGTCAATCTGTGTGACTGTCTTTTTTTCTTTACGGTCATCTTTTGTTTTCTCCCTTTGTGGACCAATATCCTTATACTCCACTACACTTTTTTTTATGAACAAAAGTTGTGACGGCCAACTTTGTGTTTGTAAACTGGTGACTGGATATTGGAAATTCTTTATCTGTCCAGAGGAGACACTAACTGTGCTATGTCGTTTTCCGCTATGATTTTTTACGTCTTTTTTTTTTTTTACACTTAAATGTGTATTTACTCTTTACAATTCTTTAAAATCTGAGAGTGAGAAATCACGGAGATAGCCCGGTGGCCTTGGGGCAGCCTGGTTCAATATGCTGTCAGGATGTCAGCAATTTGGTCACATGGCATGATGTGCTTGTGTCGTTGGTTTCTTTTCAAGCTACAGTCTGATCTGGTCTGCTCAGATTGTGATGTTTATTTCCTTATGAGATTGATGTCCCTGAAAAGACTCTGTGTGGTCGGCTGGGCTGGAACAATAAAATGAAAAAGTGACCTGCAGCCACTAGAGTGAAACTCGAAAGAACATATCCCTTTTTTTTAATTTATCTCGTTTGTTTTTTCAATCAGACGTAAATGTGTTGAAAAACAAACAACTGAGAACAGCCTGTGACAGTTTTGACATGTCAGCGAGAGTTATGAAGGATGTGTGTGTGTGTGTGTGTGTGTGTGTGTGTGTGTGTGTGTGTGTGTGTGTGTGTGTGTGTGTGTGTGTGAGAGAGAGAGAGAGAGAGGACACATACACACACACATACACACTCACAGAGAGAGAGAAGAGAGAGAGAGAGAGAGAGAGAGAGAGAGAGAGAGAGAGAGAGAGAGAGAGAGAAACTCAGGAAGATAATTTACGAGTAAAAACAACGACAACGACAACATACACACACATATTTTATATAAGCCATCATCAAGACATTCAAAATGTTCACGGGCTTATCATCTCTTCTTGCATCTGCGCGGAGCAGTTTGGCTTAGCTACGAGTCTGCTTGTTCTTCACACTAAGAAAGATTACAGGCCCTACATGTCTTCGTACAGAGATGCATCTCCTGCCCAAAATGCCAGATGCTTTCTTTTACACTCAAAGCTGCATACAGCATTTCCCAGGGGATGAACCATCATGAAAACAGATTGGTGGCAGCGTGCAGCCCTGGAGGCTGAACGCAGCCCTGGATACGGCATCAACGTCAACAGGGTTTACCTTGGTCTGCATTGAGCTCAGACGCTGAACCCACGTAATATGACCCAACAGCGGAGAGAAGTTCCAGAGAAAGTATCAGTACCAGTCTGCCAGCGAGGTGGAAACCCTGCTGCTCTCCACTTCGAGCACAGCGGGGGAAGCTGTCTCTCGCATCTCTCGTCTTGATTGAAAAGGAAAAGAGAACGAAAGGAGCAGCAAGGCTGACGTCTATCTGTCTCACTGTAGCTACACCAGTACGGTCCCACGGCCAATGCCCTCTGTTTCTTTTTTTTTTCCCTCGCGTGTATCCTGCGTCTGACAACTGTACTGGTGCATCTGGCAAGGAGAAGGATAGGACTGCGAACCTGCATGGTGGTTAGAAGGAAACGACTAATCATTGAGCTCCTACGTCTCATCTCTTTCACCACCAGCCGTCCTGGTACAGAGATAGAAGGGTCCTAACCCACAAATCACTCATTGCTTTGTTTATGCTGCCCTGGACGTTGAAGGCCCTGCGCCTTATCACCCAGCAGCAGGCAGCAGAGCAGCGGCTCCTTGGCTGTCTGTGAGAACAGAGTTAAAGCCAGTAGATCACTGGTGGGAGGGGGGGGGGGGGGGTGGTATCAAAGGGTAGAACCTGTCTGTTTACTAATGTTAGGGTGAAGTGTTTTGGTTTCTCTCTTATAACTAGTTACACGCACACCCACACATAAATACACGCACACCCCACACACACACACACGCGCGCGCGCGCACACACACACACACACACACACACACACACACACACACACACACACACACACACACCATATATATATATATATATTGTTAACCTGCACTTGTTTTTTTCCTCTACTTAATTGTTCAGCATTATATATATATATATATATATATATATATATATATATATATATATATATATATATAATCTTAAACGATGAATAAACATGTAAAATAAATAAACAAATAAATGGACAATCAACAAGAAATGAAGAAAGAAAAAAATGAAAGAAAGAAAAAAAAGCAAATGAGTATGAACGAATAAAACAACAACACAAATTAATAAGCTGGACACCAATTCATTACACACATAACTACATGCCTTAAAAATCACTCCGTTTCCTTGTACCCAGAACCCGTCAAGTGTAAAGTTCCTTGTGCATACCAAATTCAGAAGGGAGCTCGAGAGAACGCTTTTTCCCGTTTTCAGTCTCTGACATAAAATTGGTAAGGAAAGATCGACTGCAACTTTCCATAAACACTGACAAGATCAGGAAAATCGGAGGAAATGTATCATTCTGTGTGTGTGTGTGTGTGTGTGTGTGTGTGTGTGTGTGTGTGTGTGTGTGTGTGTGTGTGTGCGAGAGAGAGAGAGAGAGGGGGGGGGCAGAGAGAATGTGTTTTTTTACTGACTGCTATCCGCAAACTCTAACTCGATTGTTATGACCCCGTCCCATCCCATTCACTTCTCTCCCCCAACTCTCTTCAGCTCTCCTTCCTCCCTAAAACAAATACGTAAAGAAATAATGATAATAACAGTGTCAACAACCGGAACAACGACAACAACAAAAACAATAATAACAATGATGATAATGATAACAATGAAAATAACAATAAGAACGATGATGAAAGAAGAAGAAGAAGAAGAAGTAAACAAACAAACACAAAACAAAACAAAACTGGAAGGGCACCTACTTTGACAACTGAGAGAGAAAAAAAGAAATTTACAGAGGATTGGTAGGTAAGTATTTGGGAGAAAAAATAATAAAGAAAAAACAGGTCTGTGAGCTAATCTGTTCACAGATGAAAGAGAAATTATTTCCTACCAGGGGAAGTAATAGTGGGTACAGACTGAATACGTCACTTCCTACTTTTGTTAAGGACACGAAAAATACCAAACGTCAATGTGTGCATCACTCGAAATTTGTAATTTTCCATGAAAATACATAAATTCCACGCCAATGAATTACTTCATACATGATTATCACTTTGTAAGCAGTAACTCCGTACTGTTCGAGTTCAGTGGAAAATGTGTGAATATCTTGATGAACAGATTCTTCAGCCGCCCTTTTATTAAGATCATTAACAGTACTTACATAGCGCCTATCCCCGGCCAGAGACTAAGCTCTAAACATTTTACAATCGGCATTCTCGTTTGCGCACGGGGCTGCCTACGTGAGTAGAGCCGACTGATGAGCTGCCTGCTGGCGCATCATTCTGTCGTTTCCCCCGTGTCATTCAGTCAATATCGTTCATTCAGTTTCACAACTCTTTCATTCTTTCGATTTTTTCACGCAGTGTGCATGCTATGTGTAACGTGTCATCCATACCAACGGCCAAACTGGCCTTCTCTTCCGAAAGTTGGTGATGGGATTTTATGTGTGTGCAAGATGTTATGCGTGCGTTCACACACGGAACCTCGGTTTATTGTCTCATTCGAAGGACTATTCGGAAAATGGAGTCAGAACCGATGTTGACTCCGAGGGAAAAAATCCCCCTGTTCCGAAACGGACCGACGGAAATTCGAACCCACAACGCCAGGATCACCAAGATTACGAGTCCGCTGCTCTACCAACCCAGCTCTTCCGGCCCATTTGACCCGGATCTACACCACGGAACCTCACCACAATGTCATGGCTTCATCCTTGGGCTATGCTCCATGCTTCCAGCCAATATCAATAAAGTCGGTGATGCAGTTTTTCTGTCATCTTGCTGACAAGCACAAAAGGAAACAAGCAAACAGACACAGGTGAAAAACAGACACGGGTGGAAACCTTAACTCCATTGGTTGAAGTAACAACGGGTGAATTAATGAAAGTTGCAGAAGCCGAGAGACAGAAATGAGCTGCAACTGTATCGACATTTCTCTTTCGCGTTTGTGCGGTTTTTAACAACCCATCATCTTTTGACGAAGTTGCACGACGCGCGCACCATTACGCACTTTGTTTTAAAAAAAATTATGGCAATGAATGAAGATTTTAATCGTGCAAAGCGGTCGAGTGTATGTTTTTCGCAGCGTTTTACAACGACAAGGTAAACATGGATATGACAGCGCACGCACACGCACAAACGCACGCACGCACGCAAGCACGCAACACGTACGCACGAACACATACACACAAACGCGCGCGCGCGCACACACACACTTACGCACGCACG
>JADBJO010000926.1:350000-352500 GCA_016801955.1 Conus betulinus
ATTGATGAATGAAGCAGATGATGATGATGATGATGATGATGATGATGATGATAGCGCTCGGTAGAAGACACTCCTTTGCCAAGGGATCACGGATACGCCCTTTGAACCGGATTTGCCACCACATATTCACACCAAAATTTTGTGAATAGATGGTATCCGAAATCTGCAAGGGAGATAACCTGTATCAGAGCTCGAGGCACGCCTAAAGCAGCTATGCCGTTCAGACATCTTAACAGTTCAACCAGGGAAAGAAAATGCCAAATACATGGGTGTGAAATGGTCATTGGGATATTTTCCATCTCTCTCTCTCTCTCTCTCTCTCTCTCTCTCTCTCTCTCTCTCTCTCTCTCTCTCTCTCTCTCTCTCTCTCTCTCTCTCTCTCTCTCTCTCTCTCTCTCTCTGTTACCCACAAACCTACAAAGGCCCCCTGTCTGCTTCTTCTGTTGTGTCTTCTTGGCAAAACCCAGGAGTAACTGAATGTTATCTCGCGCACGCTGATTTGATTTATTCCCAGCGATCCGAGCGAAAACCGGCGTCAGCGACGGTCGTGATCTGATTTTCTGGTGAGTACCGCGCCGGTCACAAAGTGTGAATGTTAAGAGGCACGCGCACATCGCGCGGTGTGGTGTAAAGGGCCTTAATTTATGAGAACGCTTTTGTTTTTTTTTTCTTTCCTGCACAGTCTCCGGAAAATTCTCACCAGCTATTAACTCGTCTCGGAGCTTTGGCAGCAAACACTAGTTAAGGAATGAAAGAGAAAAATGACTGTAAATGCCGAAAAGGCACTCAGGATTTTGCAGCCCTGTGCCGACCGTACACAATCATTTCCTGCTATGGGAAATAATAGTACATACTGACTAATAGAAAGTTACTTCCCATGTAATTTTTGTAATTGAGTAAGGAAAACATGAAATGTATACGATTATATCACCAGACTCATTTAGTATTCTATGGAAATATATAACTTCATGGATAGATATAATTTAGAAGACAGTAACTTCACATTATGTTCAGTCGAAAATGTGTATGTCTATGTAATAATCTTATTGGACCAACCTTGGATCCGTCTTTTGATCCAGATTCGCACCATGGATCCGCACCAAACTGTATTGGGCGGGTCCCTGGGGCCACTTTCCATTTTTCCACCAGATTTTTTTGGAATTAAATATCTCTCGTAAACACACCACACACACACACACACACACACACACACACACACACACACACACACACACACATGTACACACACACACACAAAAATGCACACCGCAATCAGGCACGCTCGCTTTCGCGCTGGCATCGGAGCATACACTTTTTCAACTTTTTTTTTTTCTTAACCAAGTTTATCATCTGATTCTTTACACATCGACACATACCATGTGTACACATTCACACAGAGATTTACACACGACCGTTCGTGTGGGCGCGCGCACACACACGCGCACACACATACGCACACAAAATCTCTCTCTCTCTCTCTCTCTCTCTCTCTCTCTCTCTCTCTCTCTCTCTCTCTCTCTCTCGCACACACACACACACACACACACACACACACACACACACACACACACACACACACACACACAGATAGAGGGATAGACACTCACATCTGTGGACACTCCCTAGGCCTACATACTTCCATCATTTCTTTAATGCAAACTTATCAGCGCACATATATTTGCAGTAATAACAGAGAGATTCAAAGTCTGTTTTCTCAGTTGACATGTGTTTGTCATTAGCGTCTGCTATTGGAAAGAGCTGGTATGAATATGCCACATTCTTCAGAAGTCTTCGCAATGCTGGTCTGATGTTATTCCAGTATGGTTGGTGTTGTTTCTTGCTTTTCCTTTTAAGTCTGGGTGTGTGCGACCACTTTTTTCATTTTTTATGTTGAGCTGTGCAAGATGGTCTATGGTGGTTTCAATCTTATTTGTTGAGGCGAATCTTTAGGTTTCTTAGCACATCAGATAATCTCATCGTTGCCTTACCTGCCAGTGCGTCTGCTCTCTCATTTCCTGCATGTCCAGGGCAGTTCATCCATGTGAGATTTGCCAGCCGATGGCTGCACATTGCTAACGCCAAGCAGGGCTTTCCAATACACTTAACCCTTTTGACGCAGGATCTTGAAGTCAGTAGCATGGCTCGCTGAGTTCGAAGCTTGTCTACGGATGAAATTCCATGGGGTGCTTATGTCGCTGCTTCTACCTCCGTTGTCAGACTTGAATTTGTTCAGCTTTATACACCACTGATTTCCTGAATTGTTTTTAGCCACTTTGCTTCACTGTGTATCCCCAAACAACTTAACTCTGGTGACTGAATCGTCAGTGTGCTGAGTACTTTCACTTACATCTGAGTTTCTATGTTGGTTTTGCCTTCTGACCATTCTCGACAAACTCTGGCGCGACGGCAGTTTTGCTCGAGGTGTTGGAATTGGTCAGGATCCTTAATCCATTCTATAGTTTCTTTGAGTTCTGATAACGGGCACATAAGCTGTGTGTTG
>JADBJO010000926.1:362500-367500 GCA_016801955.1 Conus betulinus
CTCATTCTGTCGTTGAGATTTTCTAATAGTTCCTGTGAGAAGAATGGGAGAAGTGTGCAGGCAACCAAAGGATTCCTGGCTAAGGCGTGGTTTTTGTCCGCATGCAAAGCATGATTCGTCCGAGAGTATGACTCCCCCCCCCACCCACCCTCCCACCCCACCCACCCACCCCCCCTTCACCCTGTTGTTTCCCATCATGCCCCCTTACCAACTCTTCCCTCCCTCAGAAATCAAACAAATAAAAACAAATGAAAAAAAAAAAAAAATCAACACGTGACAGCTGTTAGTAAGATGTGACAATGGGCTCCAAGACGTGACAATTATCAATAAAACATGACAATTTGAAAAAAAAAAAAATAACAGCCATTTACTAAAAAAAATTGATTCCCTTGTCATGTCTTTGACACTGTTCATTGTGACCCAATGTGCCGCCCCCTAACCTCTCCTACCCCCAACCCACCGCTGCGTTCCCTCTGCTTTTCCTCCACGCCCCTGCTTCTGTTGTTGAAGATCAGCGAATGGCCATAATCATGCGTCAAAATACCTTTTTATTCAAATTGCCTGCTTTAAAAAAAAAAAATGGATGCATCATGTTTGAACATCATCTGAAGTAACTGAGTACCTGTGAACACAGGCCCCTGACTATCACTAAACCCCCCACCCCCCCACCCCCCACACCACACACACACACACACAGAAAGAAAGATGTGAGTGTGCTGACAATAATTTGTGTATGTCAAAAAGCGTAATACCAATCTCACCCTCTTTGTCTGAACATACTTCATAGCCACACAAATGAGGAAGAGAAAGAGAAGCACGAGGAAAAGGAATGGTTGTGGCCCAGCCGAAATATTTCAATAAGTGTGTGAACTTATTAGACTCTGAGTACAGATAATCTATTCTACTTATGAATCCAGAGTCTGGGAAATTTTATGGCAGGAAAAGGAAACGGGAAATCGTTTTTAAAGAAAGGAGAGTGTTACGACTGAGAAGAATCAAAACTCCTGTTCTTTATCACTTCAGAGCGCTGGACACGGAGTGAAGGTAAGTGAACAAGAGCTGGTTCTGGTCTCTCGTCAGATCGATTCTGAATTGAAGAACTTATGACTCTGGCAAAAAGAAAACCCTTCAATGTCTTTAATTGCAGCAGATTACTCACAAATCAATACTCAGTGACCATAGTGACGATCCCTAAACAAAAAAAGTCTTCTCAAAACACTTTCACCTTTCAACTTCTTTTCATGATTACTCATCCCTCGCTCGAGTTTCCTTCTCTTAATCATTTATAGATAAATCAACTCCAAAGTTCAAGAAACATGTTGTGGCTTAGCCGATCAATAGCCATGGAATATTCTAGAATAATCGAGAGTTACTCAGCCAGTTAAAATGCATGCAGTTTTCCAGAAAGATCGGGAACCATCTCGTGTTATTGCCAGTCAAAAAGCTCGGGGCATCCAAGAAACAATTTCGGGAAGCTTCTGACATGTTCTGACACTTTGAAGAGAGAGACCTCGGAATCATTACGCAGTCTGTGCTTGCATCATTTGGTAAACAAACCTTACATCAAACTTAGCACTCATAAAGCAAGACCCACAAGACATGTAAATACAAATGGACTGATGATTTTGATAAATAAATAAATGACGTCAAAATGTTTGTAAGTGAGCACCGGAAAAAACAACCCACAGATGGGTTCAATAAGGGAACTGTCCTGGCAGCTTTGCAAAAACCAGATGATAAAAATATGTGTAGTTAGTGTGTATAGTGGAGAGAGCAGTTATACTCTCTCTCTCTCTCTCTCTCTCTCTCTCTCTCTCTCTCTCTCTCTCTCTCTCTCTCTCTCTGCGCGCGCGCGTATTTTGAAGGGGGAGTAAGAAGGAATGGAGGGGGCGGAAAAAAAACACTGTATCAGTGTATGATCATTTAGCTTACTTAAACCATGTTGTTTCATGTTGTTTTCTGGACTTGTGGAAAGGGAAAGACGTGGGGAGGCGAGGGGTACAAAGGGGAGGACTGACTTGTAGAAGAGGGCAGAACACATTAATTTTATTTACCAGTCTTTAATAATTGTTAAAGTTATTTGATATGCTTGTTTGTACATGTTTCTAGTTTTGATAATCTGGCGCCCACAAGGCGGTTTTTTTTTAAGAACTCTTTTCCTCTTTCAGATTCTATTTTTCAGTCATGGATAAAAAGGATATAGCTGTTCTTGCTTCTGACAGAGTGACCCCCCCTCTCTCTCTCTCTCTCTCTCTCTCTCTCTCTCTCTCTGTTGTGTGTGTGTGTGTGTGTGTGTGTGTGTGTGTGTGTGTGTGTGTGTGTCTGTGTGTGTGTGTGTAAAGCACACACTATGGCTACTCTGTTTCAATGTCGCTTGCGGCACCCCTTCACCCCAGAACACATGAGAGGCATTCATAACAAAAAGGATACAACGAGTCAGGTCAGGATATATAGGCCAGCTTAAAACTTCTGCCCATGAGACGTTTTCTTGTCTGTTCAGTGTGCTTCTTGTCTGCATGTGTGTAAGTTGAATGGGTTCCATCAGCGGCGAATTTCAGGAGCGTTGTTTCTTTAGCTGCTTCGCTGCACCCTCTAAGCAAAAGTTAACTGTATTTAGAGGCGGCAAAACCATGAAGGCAAATGGCGCCTGAATGACCTCTTGGACAGTCCCACTATATATCTTGTGCGTGCGCGCAAACATGAGGGTGTGTGTGTGTGTGTGTGTGTGTGTGCGTGCGTGCGTGCGTGTGTGCGTGCGAGCGTGCGTGCGCGTGTGTGGTGCGTGGTGGGGGTGGGGTGTGGGTGCGAGAGAGACCGAGAGCGAGAGAGAGAGAGAGACAGAGACAGAGACAGAGAGAGAGACAGAGACAGAGAGAGAGACAGAGAGAGAGAGAGGAGTAAAATCTAATGTGGACATTTCCTCGGTAACTTCAAGTTGGCATGACCAGAACACACAAACTTTGAACGTAGGCTGATGAAAAAAAAAAAGAAAGAAAAGAAAATGTGTCAAAGATCAAGTTCACACATCATGACATTTAAATAGAATCAAAGAAAGTTTGCAGGCACAAAAGACCTCACCTCTTGCCTGCTGTTATCAAACCTCATATAGTAACTCCATCGTGAACAGAAAGGGTGAATCAGAACGCAATCAGCCTTCATCAAACTTCACACAGTAATCACCTCGGTAAGAGCGCGACAATCTGATCGAAAGTCAAGGTCGTAGATCAAAAGCAAGACTACGATATGACAAGACAGAAAGCTGAGATCTTGCCACTAATCTTCAACCAGTACACGGCAAATGATGGGCAGTATATGCGTCCTGGTGGAAGCAAAGGTCAAATGTAAAAGGTCAAAGGTCGCAAGATAAAAGGATACAAAAAAAAAAAAAAAAAAAAAAAAAAAAAAACATGTGATGGAGCTTATAATTTGCCTTCAATTATCCACTAGTTCATTGCGGCGATTGATTGCGGACAGAATGTTATTCTAATGGGAAGGGAAGCTCACAATTAAAAGGTCAAGATCACAATAGGAAAGGACGCAAAAAAAAAAAAAAAAAAAAATGAAGTGATGAACCTTGGATCTTGCCTTCAATCTTCAGCCAGTTTTCAGGGCAGTGACCAGTTATTGTCGGAATAAAGATCATAGCGGAAGTAATGGTCAGATGCAACAGGTCAAGGTCACAGCATGAAAGGACAGTAAAAAGGCTGTGATGGAGTCGCCTTCTATCGTCACGATCGCAGCATGATGCAGTGTGAAAAAATGTTCCTTTTGCAAACAGATTTACGTTGCCCCCTGCTTCGTAATTTGCCCCCTGTGTGTAATTTCTGCGTGAGGCTTACACTCCCCACATTATTTATTTTTTTTAATTGCAAGAATATTGGGGTGTGTGTGTGTGTGTGTGTGTGTGTGTGTGTGTGTGTGTGTGTGTGTGTGTGTGTGTGTGTGTGTTTTTCTCGAGCGCGTGTATCTGTGTGTATGTGTGTGTATGAGCACGCGCGCGCGCGTTTCTATGTGCATACATGCGCAGATGCGCTTGAAGGCATGTACTGCATAGAACTTTTTTTTCATCGCAATAAACTTCTGCGCATAATATTCTAAAATGACCATTTTTGGACTGCGTAACTGCAAATTATAGAAACAAACGTTAATTTACGTTCTGAGAGCCTGTTAATATAATATCTACTTCCAAGAGATTAAGCATCGAAACTGTAAAGAAATACCGAGTGTCACACCCACACACACACACGCGCACACAACACACACTCACACACACACACACACACACACACACACACACACACACACACACACAAGCATCGAAACTGTAAAGAAATACTGAGTCTCTCTCTCTCTCTCTCTCTCTCTCTCTCTCTCTCTCTCTCTCTCTCTCTCTCTCTCTCACACACACACACACACACACACACACACACACACACGCATGCACATGCATACACATATAATTATAGAGAGAGAGAGAGAGAGAGAGAGAGAGAGAGAGAGAGAGAGTAAAAATGAAGATTACAGATGAATTACGATCAGACTCATCAGTAACATGAGTTCATGTGCGCTGTTGTTATATGGACCTGTCGGCACCCTCAGGAGAGGGGGGAGGGGGATGCTTACTCGCGCGTACCTCGCGACAAAGCAGTCCTTGCCGTGGTAAATAGGCCTAGGTGATGCCCTGCATACGCTTGATCAGAGAAAAAGAAAAACGCCATTGAACATCACTGAACTGAGCAGTGCAGCCACGCATGACTTCTCTAGTATCGTTTGCTCTCTGTGGACATCCAATGCTGGGAGTATGGCTGGACAGAAAAAGGACAGCTGGAATGAGAAGTCTGAAAATGCCACTGAGGGCGCAACGGAAGATGAGGGAAGGGGGGGGGGGGGGGGGGGGGGGGGGAACCCGCACGCAAAAAAACCGTGCTAGTATGGCTCAACGGTGATGACGTTTTTAGTTGCGATCCAAACCGACATCCTCTTCCTCCCCATCTCCCACC
>JADBJO010000926.1:377500-380000 GCA_016801955.1 Conus betulinus
GCGCGCGCGCGCGATTTTTTTTGTTCCTTTGATCTTCCCGTCATTTTCTTTCTTTCACCCGTTAAAAACTTGCCCCCCCTCAACTCTCTCTCTCTCTCTCTCTCTCTCTCTCTCTCTCTCTCTCTCTCTCTCTCTCTCTTTTCCGTAAAAAAATCTTTGTCACTGATGCAATGACGGAGAATTTAAGCTGAACTTGTTTTTTTTCCCCCACTACAAAATTGTTCAACATCTGTCTGTGTCTGTCTGTCTGTCTGTCTGTCTATCCATGTCTATATATATACAAATATGTGTACGTATATATAGATAGATAGATAGATAGATAGATAGATAGATAGATAGATAGAGTGAGATAGAGTGAGAGGGAGATGAAGATAAAAACAACAGTTTTATATATATATATATATATATATATATATATATATATATATATATATATAAAATAATGATTAAAAGCAAATCTTAAAAGCTGGGATAACAAATTTGTTTCGAGGTCCCTTCCTCTCTTCAGATCCCGTGCCAATCCTTGGATTGGCACGGGATCTGAAGAGAGGAAGGGACCTCGAAACAAATTTGTTATCCCAGCTTTTAAGATTTGCTTTAATCATTATTTTAGCTGCTCCCACATGGTTGAGCACTTTTTCTAAAAAAAAAAAAAAAAAAAAAAAAAAAAAGACAGAAGATATACTACTGACTATATATATATATATATATATATATATATATGTGTGTGTGTGTGTGTGTGTGTGTGTGTGTGTGTGTTAACAGTTACAAGAACGATGAAGCGCATATGGGAAAAAAAAAACACGGGGATTTGGGTTATACCTTTTATAGACAGAAAGGAATGCATTGACACCAGTGTCAGAATCAGCTTGGGTGGTTGTGTGCAGTTATGTCCCTTTAATAAAACGATCTCCTTGTGGGGCGCTTAAATTACTTCCCCTGCCTTCCTCGGCCGTCAGAAATAGCCAAGAAAACCAAACGTAGAAAACACTCCTCAGCAGAAGGATACTGACCACCTGGGTAGAATTGTTTTTCTGTACTGTTTTATGTGTGTCGTTTGTGTCGTTTCAACCCGACGTAAGTGTGAAAAGGTCACTCGTCTGTTCGGCGTTGTGTAAACATTACTTTGCACACTTTGTTTAGTGTGGCCATTTCTGTTTTTGGCAAAAGACAACCAAGTGTAATGTGGAGTGAAAGAGGACAGGGGAGGAGAGAGAGAGAGAGAGAGAGAGAGAGAGAGAGAGAGAGAGAGAGAGAGAGAGAGAGAGAGAGAGAGATGATGATGATGATGATGATGATGATGATGATGATGATGATCTTTTATTAGAAAAGTAATAGATAAACAAGTATATAATTTTCTCATCCTGTTGTTGCTCTGGAAAAGAACTAAACTAAGAGAGAGAGAGAGAGAGAGAGAGAGAGAGAGAGAGAGAGAGTTCGGTCGCGATACACGAAGGTTATATACGACTTAAAAGGAGCCTAGATTTGAGCGACATTTTACAGGATATGTAAGGACAAATGATATAATGTGATATTTATAATTGTGTCTTCATAACTGCATGGAAGGAAAACACCTAACTCTGTCCAGGTGCCTGGTTGGCTCAAGAGATCTGTCTCTTCCGGTTTAAAAAAAAAAATCAGGGGAAGATAACACTTGTCTTTCCATTGCAAATAGAGCTACCGTTTGTCAGTTTATGGGTCGAGCATATAGATGTAAAGGATAACGATTGTGATATCGGCATTAAAGCTCTCTTCAGTTCTTTCCCTTGAATTTCGATCACGGGTGATCGACAGTTTTTTCTTCCGGAATTATGGAATTTAAAACAACATTTTTGTTATCTGAAGCAATATATCGCTTAAAAAAAAAAAACGAAAGAGACATATTCATCACAAAAATATTATTTTAGAAATAATGCTCGGAATGTTACGAAACAAAGAACGCACGTCATGCAAAATGCAAAAATCTCAAAAACTGTTGAGAGGGCGCACCGTTTCACACCCATACTCTGGCATTTTCTCCCTCTGATGGACCTCTTCAGCTGACTGATGTGGCAACATTGTTTTAGGCGTGTCCACCAGCGGCATCTGTCCCATGGGAACGGCGGAGCCAATGTCGCTGAACGCTCCAACACAGATTAGCTCCCTTGCCGATTTCCGCACACCGCCTGTTTCGGACAGCGTCGCGGTCGCAGTCACATGTCACGAGTTCGGGTCAGGCTGGCTCTTGACATAAATACCACCATTTGTCGCTGCCCATCGTGATGTGCTGTCGTTCTGGTAGGTAGGCACCCAAGGTCTGACCAGCGCGTTGGGCTAATGCATAGGTCAGACATCTGCCGAGTCGCAGCCACGAGACCCTCTTCTTCAATTCTCTCATCTTAGTTATTTAATTCATTTCATCAGCTTAAAATCATGCGTAGTGTGTGGTCTCAAAACTTAGATGTGGTATAGCGTATATGGACTAGTCCGCACGCGGTGCCACTTCCTCGATGAAACTGAA
>JADBJO010000926.1:385000-397500 GCA_016801955.1 Conus betulinus
GCGCGCGCGCGCGTGCACATACGCACGCACAGAGAGAGAGAGAGAGAGAGAGAGAGGGAGAGAGAGAGAGAGAGAGAGAGAGAGAGAGAGAGACACTCTGGGGAAAGCTTTCAGCAGAACATCTTCAGAGAAGAAACCCCCCCTCAGACAAGTGTTTCGGCCCTGAACTCCTTACACTCTAAGGGGGCCGGGCCGCATCCAGGTCATGACTCCCAGATGCCCTTCTGCTCAATGGTACACAAAAGATAAACCCCGCCTTCACAGAGACCTCTATGAAGTCGCCTGACGGAGGTAATCACAGCGATCAATAGTGCGCCAATTCAAAGAGGAGGTTAATTCTTGTCACGAAACTTGATTTGGGGACGAAACGTTGACCCCACATCTAGGCCACTGATTATTTTCAGGATGATCTGATTTGAACTAGGATTATACTGCTGACTTTTAACGGCATTCCTGTTTTACTCATAAAGTTTGAAAAAAAAAAACCAGTACCCATTTAAGCAGCAGTCTGGGGCGTATGTTTTTATGCTTCGCGTGGAAGGGGACTAAACCATACGGTCTGATGAGTATGCAGGGCTTTGACGCTGCACAGGCCTACTCTCTCTCTCTCTCTCTCTCTCTCTCTCTCTCTCTCTCTCTCTCTCTCTCTCTCTCTCTCCTCTCTCCAGAGACTAGATGGAGAATGTGAGGTGTAGCCATAATTTCTTGAATGAGATCCAAATTTCCGTACAGTCTCTTTTGATTGCAGTTAAGCTGACTCAATCTCATGATATAGTTCATTCGTGCTTAACTCGTTTCATGAGAGATGACATTCGTTTGGGCGTTTGAAGCGTTTCATTTGAAATTCAATTTTTAACAAATGAATTCTTCATTATTTTTGTATATACTTCTAATACGCTGGTGGTAAATTTCAAACGGAGTTTTAACAAAGCAACTGACAATTTTCTGTTCGCCCGTCCTTCTTTCCATGTTGAAAAGAGGCCAGAATGTCCAGCGTTGCCTTGATGAATAGATACAGACAAATCATCCCATGGCATATGAGCTAGACAGAAGAACAAAAGAGCAGAACCGATAACAACCATTGCAACAACAACGACGGCAACAACAACAACAACAAATTTACGTCACCAAGCGTTCTGAGCGCGCGCGCGCAATCACACACACACACACACACACACACACACACACACACACACACACACACACACGTACGTGTGTGTGTGTGTGTGTGTGTGTGTGTGTGTGTGTGTGTGTGTGTGTGTGTGTGTGTATGTGTGTGTGTGAATATAAAGAGCGACATGACTTGACAAGATACTACTAAAGAGGGCAAAAGATCGGACAGGCTAAAGGAACCTGGCTTCTTTGACAATTTCAAAAGACAAGAGTTAAATGGTAAGTTTTAACATGCCAGCGCAACAGTGAGGGGAGGCAGAGATTTGTGGCTGCACCAGATGCGAGAGAGAATGCCAGAGGTGCTGTTTTGAACTGCCGGGGTCTGTGGCAGGGGTAGCAGCAGCAGGGGTTATGTTGTTCGTTCTTCAGGAGAGACCGGAATTACAGATCACACTTCTATTTATCTGCAGGCTGAGAACGCCTTGACATGTCGAATAGCAGATTCAAACTAAAAGGCTGGACAAGTGTCGAACACATGACCGTTGAACTGGATGTTTTTGGCAAGCTGTCTCAAACATCATATGCTGTTTAAAAGGAAACAAAGAATAAAGGGGGAAAAAACTACTGAGAGAGAGCGAAATTGTCTGTTTGAAATATATAATTTTGTTGCTTCAGCATTCACGTGTTGTTTATATACATACATACATACATACATACATACATACATATATTTGTTTGTGTGTGCGCGCGCGTTTGTGTGTATATGCGTGTGTGTTTGTGTTATGTGTGTTTGTGTTGTCTGTTTCATTTTAGCGTAATTGAAGACACACATGTTACTGTTCATGTTACGTCTGACATTATTTCGAAGGCAAGTTCTTTTCATGACCTTTCACTCCCACCTCCCCCCCCCCCCCCCCCTCTCTCTCTCTCTCTCTCTCTCTCTCTCTCTCTCTCTCTCTCTCTCTCTCTCTCTCTCTCTCTCTCTCTCTCTCTCCCTACCCTTCCTGCTTCTCTTCCTAACTGCATTTAACGACATACGGCCTTTGCTCGCAGCTGAGGCGCTGGGCGGTGCACGCTATGACCCGGACCGCTACGGCTATCGCATTTATGTCGGTAACCCCAGACACTACCCAGCACTACGACATGGTCAGCCTCTTCCTGCCCTTGGACCCATCGTGGACATCTGGCTGGCCAGGTCAGTGGAACTCCTTACCCTTCTTTTAACAACAACAACAACAACAACAACAGTAGGCGATGCACTGCCTGATCCAGTGAATACCGCATGCCAATTAGATGACGTTCTATATTGTGTCGGGTCAAATATATTGTCTGAACATAATTCGAAAAGATTTCCTTTTTGACCATTCGCCCTTTCAGACAACAACTAACCTGTTTTGTTTCAGACAAAAGCAAAATTTTATACAGAAAGAAGCTGGATATGTCTATCTCTTATCTTTATAAATATTCATGTATTTGTCGGGCTACGTGATTTGTTCACTTTTTCTTCTTTTTTTTTTTTTCAAAATTTCCTTGCCGCCGAGACACAAAGCCCGGGCCATATACAAGCTGTGGAGAGTGGGTCGATATTTTCGGACATGGCCGCGTGTGTTTGCGTCTTTATGCACGAAATTGACCAAATGCCTTGACGCAAACAGTTCGCTACAATGCCCGACGCATAAAGGTTTAACAAATGAACACCATCCAACACTACTGTTTACTTTTCCAACAATACTGTGTGGGCGGAGAGATATGAGCTTTCCTTCCCCCCTCATTCCCCCCACCCCACCTCCCACCCCCCTTTTTTTCTCTCCCAACCACGACAGCTTCTCACACACTGATCACTTCCATCCTTTCCAATCATCATTATTAGCATTTCCCACACCCCCACATACAACTACCCATCATTTCTATCCCTTACCACTCAGTACTATTATCAATCCACCATAATCACTACCGTCACTAATATACTATACCATTAAACAATAATCACAAAACAATCTACAAACCGCACTGTTTTTCAACCCCCACCCCCGCCCCTCTTTTTTTTTTTTTTTTTTTTAAACAAACCCACTTTACCATTATCCCTCCTCTTATTAAATACGTTCTCAAGTGTAACTCTATGACTAAGGGTAGTCAACAACTGTAACAATATTCCCCAAAACAGGGAAGGAGAAATGACAAAGTCCTACAGGTATGACTTTTTGACTAAGCGTAGTCAACACCAACAAATCTCCAACCGTATGTTGCAGTCTAAGGTATGTCTCACAAAACAAAGGGAAGAAAAACAAAGTCAACAATGTATGACTTTAAGACTAAGTGTAGTCAATCCCCGAAAAACCGTTCAAACTCGAAGAGAAAGAATGCTTCCACGAACTAAATTACAGCAAAGAATACTGCCACACTAAGTTAGCCCCAACGAACTGAATCGCTTAACCCTGGCTTAAGCTCAATAAGTGAAGCAAACTAACTTCTTACCAAAAGAACACCGAGCATCCAAATCCAATAACTAGCTAAGAGCTTGAGTTATTTCCCCTGAATTCCAACGAAGGAGACACCCAGTTACGTTTTTTAACACTTAAGAGCGTTGAGAACAGCAATCTTCAAATACCGCTGGCCAGAAGACGTGGTCCGAGCTCAACAGTTTCTTTTCCTCTATGGAAAACAATATCCAGACGTGAACCAATTCCGACACGACGTGGAATTAACCAACAAACCGACAAAGCAAAAGCTTATTATCACTGTATAACAACTGCCCTCGCGCACGCACAGCGTGCCAAGAAACCGAAACAAGTTACCTCACCTGGGTAACAGACAAACTTATATTCAGATCAAATGTTGATTTCTTAAAATAAAACTTCAAAAGACGTTTACCCAGCAAAGAGTCCCAAAGAAATCACAAACCTATACAACTGGAATTCACAATTCGACGCGCTACTATAACCAGCAACCAATTTATCCAAAGAGAAAAACAACGATCCACTAACGTGCATAAGGCTGGGACGGAGACTAGAATTTAAAACGACCCGTACCGCGAGGTCAAACAGCTCACCTAAATTCTGCCGGCGACTGACGTAAACACGGAAGTACACGTGCACAAACACGGCCACTGAGGCACCGGGACAGAACCGATTTGATCAAAACAGAGTGACCCGATGAGCGCGCCGAAATCCCCATGCAACACGATCTAGTTCGAAGGCGGGAACCACGTGCTAAAATCATTACTCTGTAACTGAGTGGGGGGGAACGGATGAAGGGGGGGGGGGGGGGGGGGGGGGGGGGGGGGGCAGGAAAAAAAAAAAGGCGCAGTGGCTCTTTGGAAAGGCACTTAAATGTATCCGAAGACGCTGCACTCAAATTATCAACACACGACTGACAAATTTATTGTTCCAATCACCACAGTCACACAATTAAGTGTTGAACAATTAAAAAGACCTAACATCAGCAGCTTGACAGGAGAGCAAATAAACTGCTGTATGTGCGCTAGACAGAAGAGGAAAGCCTATCAACTTAGGGCTAATCCCCTTAGACTAAACAACACAGATCCTACAACCTAGTGTGTAATAACAATGAAATAACACACACCACCAAGAATCAATAGTCTTTCCTTGTTTCTTGTGAACTGAAGTAGATAGACTATGTAAGACTGATCTAGTTGCAAAGTGAAAGGACTGCAGGCGGAAACCTAAACAAATCTAAAAATAATGTCAGCGAACCGCCCAGAGAAACGTGGACAAACGAGTCACAAGACAACACACAACGCGTTTCGACCTCTTAGGTCTTCCTCAGGTGAAACAAAGACGGACAAAATAACGAAAATGCACTTAGCTTTGATAGCTTTGATCGCTTCAGATTGCTTCTGAGTTCAGCGCCTTCCTTGCGCTGAACTCAGAAGCAATCTGAAGCGATCAAAGCTAAGTGCTTTTTCGTTATTTTGTCCGTCTTTGTTTCACCTGAGGAAGACCTAAGAGGTCGAAACGCGTTGTGTGTTGTCTTGTGACTCGTTTGTCCACGTTTCTCTGGGCGGTTCGCTGACATTTATTTAAGATTTATGCAAGACTGATTTTCGCGCAAACACGGTATCGGAACTAAGACAGTGTGAAAGTTTGCTTTGAAAACAAGGCACCAAACGCTTGGCCAGCCTGCCTATGCCTACCTTACTACCACAGTCGGCGTCTTGGGTACAGGCAAATGCAGACCGAAATCCTAAATCAGTACAAGCACTGATATCGACGACTCTGCACAAGCAAGACCTATTGATCTAAAGTTCAAAACCCCTTCTATCTCCATCCAAGTACCTATTCTAACTAAGGTTATGAGAAAAGGGCGAACGGAATTCTGGAAACAGCCGGCGGTACTAGACAAAACAAGACAAACACGGAAACGAACGCAGAACGGAAGCGCCGACGGTCTGACCACGGAGCGCGGAACTCTACTGCCGACAGCACCCCCAAAACTGGTCCGCTCCAATGGGTTCCCTACTGACTCTAGAACCACCCCCCCAACCAACCACCCCGTTAAATACACGTATAGAAAGATAGACAGGTCTCTCAAGGGTCGGGCGCGGTAGTGAGTCCAGTGTCGTTTTTACACTACACACATACACATACCTGTACCCGCATCTCCACCATAATTGTCAAGTGGGAGTACACCTGACAGGGGGGGGGGGGGGGGGGTGTCTTATATAGGTAATGTGCAGTGGCAGAAACGGAGCGAGCGCTCAAACCCTCACACCACCAGACCACAAGAGGAGGAAGTTTCAACAAAACTTTTATTTACAATACAACCATTCACGCGCGCACTAGCACTCTAGACGGGATTAGACTGTAAAAGAAGAAGAGAGAATAGGCAAGAGAGAAAAGTGGGGCATAGAAGAAGGCACTACCCAGAACTAACTCTCTTAGGGGACAAAGTGAAATGAAAAGAACAAGGAAGAAAAAAAAAAAACACTCCCAAATACCCCAGGATCCCGTTACTATCCCAACCTAACCCACTACAAGGACATTCTGCAGAATGACGGAAGAAAGATAGTTCTAGAAACAATACTACATTCGACAGGAAAGATAGTTCTAGAAACAATACTACATTCGACAGGACCTACACAGCGAGAATTAAACAAAAAGCGAACCAATGACAGCCTTTAGACACACACACGCCAGACCCACATTCATACCACACGAAACGGTAACTTACCTCAAGAGTCTATGGTTGAGGTTCGCAGAGGAAGGTGGATTCTGTAGAGAGGTGAAGGTCGTTGTTGGCTGGTCTCCCGGTCAGAGGTGAAGCAGGTGTCCCAGAGAAGGAAACGAAGAGTTCACCACCGCCAGTTCACAGGTCTGAACGAAGGCTGGTGCCGGGGCGAAGGTTGACCGCAGGGTCCGCAGATGCTGGTCGTCCAGCCAGCCCAAGAACGGAGGTTGCAGAAAAAAAAAAATGGGCGAAAAATCTCGCCCTACAGCGGAGATCAGTCTCCAGACAAGAAATCACCGCCCTACAGTCCTTGTGACAGTCCATGTGTGGCAACGTAGTGGGTCTGGCAGTGCGTCACAGTCTCAAGGGTCACAATATAGTAAATAAGGTCAACGACGTTTTTGTCACTACAAAAAGGACAAATAAATTAAAGTAACTTTTTTTCCTTTTTTTTCCCTTTTAGTTGACCTCTACTAAGGACACTTTCCTTAGTCAAAAAATACAGGTAAAGTCCATCCACACTTCTGTCATACAAACATGTAGACACTGGACAAATGTAGGGGCGATACGGCGAGAATTCCTCGCTCCACGGACTAAATGTTTAGCCGTTCGCACGCTCATGCGTTCCACGATCCGTCCCGTGTCTATGAAGCTAAAAGGAAAAATGAAACTAACATCTGATATCCTATCCGGCCAGAATCACATATTGAACGAAAGAAATTATCCATCACGTAATTCAAGTCTGATACGACCTTCAGAAAAGAGGAGAGATAAGTATTGACTCAACCCGAGTAAACAAACAAACAAAAACAAAAAACACACACACAATTAGCTTCCACTGTCCGAAATGAAGGGATATATACTAGTCACATAAAGTTAAGCACAGTTTACATGTACCCGCATAATTTCCAAAATATAAAAGCCACGATTTTGAAATTGGGAACAGATTTAATTCATTATCTTGTTCCAACGTACATTGAATTTCATTGGGATCGAATGAACGGTTGTTGATTTACAGACAATTAAACAGAGGATGGGTCGAAATCAATTGTTCGCAAAATCTGTTCAGTTCACAAAATCATTCCAATAGTGGGTGTGGCCACCGCCATTGGCGAGACATTCCACGCAGCGACTCCTCATCGAGTTGACCAGTGTTCTGATGACCCTCTAAGGGATTCTCTGCCATTCCAGTTGCAGCATTTGGAAGAGATCCTGGCGGTCTCTGGGAGATGGATGGT
Organism: Conus betulinus; assembly: GCA_016801955.1. Classification (NCBI taxonomy): domain Eukaryota; kingdom Metazoa; phylum Mollusca; class Gastropoda; order Neogastropoda; family Conidae; genus Conus; species Conus betulinus. The sequence goes on from JADBJO010000926.1 coordinate 392,539, forward strand.
TCTCCTTCACACGTCTCCCCAACTCATCCCACATATGCTCGATGGGATTGAGGTCGGGACTATACGCCGAGAAGATCATCCTGTTGATGCCGGCCTGCACAATGAAGTTTTCGGCCACCCAGGCCCTATGTGGCCGAGCATTGTCGTCTTGGAAGACTGCCATGGGGTCCTATCCGTTGCATGGTCGGAACAACGAAAGGCGCAGGATTTCATCCCGATAGCGGATGCCTGTGAGGTTTCCATCAATATGGTAGAGTGGTGTCTTGTGGTGGAGGCTGAAGGCACCCCATACCATAACAGATCCTCCCCCAAAGGCCCTGGTCTGGCGAACAGCTGCATCAATGTAACGTTCACCAACACGCCTCCAAACTCTAGTTCGGCCGTCATTGTGTTCAAGACTAAACCGCGACTCATCTGAAAAGAGGACCTGGGACCACTGTTGTTGGTTCCATCTCACATGACGATGGCAGAAAGCTCGGCGAGCCAGCCTATGGGCTGCTAGCAGTCGTGGTCGAACAGCTGGGCGACGTGATCTGAGGCCGAAGTGGTGAAGACGGTTTCGTATGGCTTGACGGCTGAGGATGGTGTTATTTTGCCATACGAAGCTGCCTTTGGATGCTGGTGGAAGTGGTATCCCCTGCTGCAATAGGGCCTGCCTCTCGATGAAACGATCTTCTTCTCTGGGAGTAGTCTGCCTAGGCCGACCTGACCGTGGCCTCTCTTCAACGCTGTTGGTCGCCCTAAAACGCTGATTCAGTCTAACAATAACTGAATGATGCACACCAAGTCGTCGCGCCACTTCAGCCTTTGCAATGCCATCTTGTATCCACGCAATCGCCCTGGTTTTGTCAAAGGTGCTAAGTTTTCTTCGTGGTGGCATGGTGAGAAAAGGGCTGACAGTAACCAACCCCGCCCCTTAAACAGCCAAAAAGAAGGGGCATAAAACTCACTTGAGAGACTGCTCTTGCACGGGAAAAAAGAATTTTTCATTTTACACATCTTGTGTCGCCAGCAAGCTTGATGCAAAACAGGCACAGTTAACGCAACTTTGCACTTTTTTATCCCGCGCGGTAACGAGGTCACCAAGACCCCCGTGCGCACACTACCAGTTGACACAGGCTGGATACACACTGCTGTGTGAGATTCCATCATTGGTTGCCGCATAACAAAAAAAAAACAATGTTTTTTGAAGGGATGAATCATCCCCCTGTGTGCAAAGGCCTGTGCTTAACTTTATGTGACTAGTATATATAGTTGAACATTTTCAACTTCGTCCGAAGTGACAGAACTCTAGCCGCTAAGGACGGAAAACGCAATTAAAAAGACCATGCGTTTTTCTACAATTTTACAAGGACGTAGGTGCATATCCCGACACCAGTTTGATACTTGCTTCCCCAGCTTTGGAGCAGTTACACACAGAACAGGTGTGCCTGAGCCAACAACACATGTAGGGAAGAAGAAAAACTACTCAACCAACTGAAAGGCTAGAAAACTAAAATGAAACAATACGCTGTCCAAAAAAGAACATATAGTTACCAGAATGGCGGACGGGCGAGGTGAAGAACGGTCCACCTCCCGGGTCCAATGAAGGGTGGAAGCCAAAACCGTGACGGTCCACACTGAAGTGGACTCCAGGTCAGGGACGACCTAAAGTGCTTCTTCCAGCTGGCAGGGATAGGGATCCCAGAGGTGATGAGTGGAATTCTTTCCAACACACTGAAGGGTGAAAGCCTCTTCCACACAACCCACAGCGAAATGGATTCAGAAAGAAAGGTCCAAGTGGCAGAGATAGAGATCTCTCCGACTCGAAGGTCCGTAAGCGAGTGCCACACCACTAGCCTAACCAAGCTGGCAACACGTAAAAACCGCTTACCTGTGGCACCTGACACAGCTGATGCACCACGTGAAAAGCGATAGGCATAAGGATTTATGCTGAGGACAGGTCTCTGTACTGGATGGCCTAAAAAAAAAAAACACACACAAAAAAACAAAAATAACAAAAAAAAAAAAACCGCAACTAGTAGCTAAAGAAGGGAACCACGAAAAAGAACAGAAAAGAAAGCTTTGAAAGAAAAATGAAGAGAAGTGTTGGAGGATGGGAGCGAAATGCACGGACGTAGCGCATCCAGGGTAACAAAAATAGCTCACTGGTCAACACCCAGCCAGTGTAGTGAAGAAGTCACAGGTAACACTCCAATAAAAAACGATTTATCTTTTCAACTAAAAGTATGTACGTCCGTGACAAATACCATTAATTATCACGTCATCATTACTATTTCAACTCCCATAATCCCCTCCTTAACGGCCTCATTTTCGCCCAACAGCCATTTTAATTTTTGCGCCGAATATGAGAAGATAAGTGTGTTTCTCGTTCTTCGTTTTCGCTGTCCTAAATGTTATTTATTTTTGCCTGAAGAAGACCGAAAAGGTCGAAATGCATTGTGTTTTGTCCTGTACTTAATTTGTCTATATAACCCCCCCCCCCCCCCCCCCCCCCCCCCCCCCCCTTAAATTTTGCTTCATTTTCCGCCTCAGTCACTTTCCCGTTTGAAACAAAGTGAATGGCAATCGTATCGACTACCAGTAAAGGAGTTTTCTGAATTCGTAGGATTACAGCACATGTAATATATGAACGGGGGTTAAACAAACAAACAAACAAACAGAAAACAATTCAAGCTACCAGGTCTTATTTTCAGCATCTTTCCACTTAAAACTCAGTACAAATAGGGAAAATCTTGTGTGTGTGTGTGTGTGTGTGTGTGTGTGTGTGTGTGTGTGCTTAATATCTGAACGGAAATATTTTACATGTGTGTAAAACCATTGCACGGCTCAAATCTGTCACGTTACAAAACTGTGGCCACAGAAAAACATGGGGCCTAATTTTGACATAATTATTTCCCCTATATGTGCTAGTTAATCTAACATTCCTGTCCTGCTCGCTAAAGACCTATGGGCTGAAACTTGTCTATAGATTGAAAGGAGAAAAGTTACAAGAATACTCTTCTATATGCACGTTCATTTGTGGCATTATCATAGTTTTATGCATTATATGTGCTGTGTTATGCTGTGTGGCACTGTATTGCACTCCTTTTATTATTGTCTCTATCTGTCAGTTAGTCAGTCTGTCTGTCTGTCTCTCTGTCACTCACACACACACACACACACACACACACACACAGCGATGGGTTTTGATGTGATCTATTATCTGAAAATTGGGTGAAACGTTCTCTGTGACTATGATTTGAAAAAAAAAAAAGTAAGAAAGATATTCCTCGCCGTGGATTTGTCACACTGAAAATTGGTTTGACTGTGTAAGGCATATTCAAACTTTTTTTTCAATTTAGGTCTATGATTTTTAGAAGCGTGAGTGATTCATTCCATCGAAAATACGAGGATGAATGGTTTAGCCTACTGCTCTTGAAAACAGCAGAAAGTATTTACTTGGTTGAAATTTTAAAATCCATTTTGGAAAGGAAAAGTATTATTACAGTAACCTAATATCTACATACTGGTATGTATTAGGCTTAGCTGTAGTTGTCTTAACCTTGAAATTGCATTTCGTAGACGCAAAGAAATTTCAAGGGAATACAGAACGTGCAAATCTTGTGACATGAATGCTTAGATGATGAATTCCATTTCATTTTTGGAATGTGCACAATTTAATCTGTATAGAAAAAGCATCCCTCCCACCGACCTCCAATATCTCTTTGTAAAGTCAGTGTTTTCATTGAGTAATTTTCTAAAAGCAAACCAATTTATTTTTGGATTATTAAAAAAAAAAAAAAAAAAAAGGTTCAGGAGAATTATGTCCTGTGATTTGGTTTTATTCACATTTGGAGAACAATTGATCTGCGGGCTGCTTTGTGTCAAAACTAGCAAAAATGAATTCATTATTTTCCCTGTCCCAACAAAGACTTAAAGAAACAAATACTTTGACCTATTTTCAACTGTGCGCGCGCGCGCGTGTGTGTGTGTGTGAGCGCGCGCGCGTATGTGTATGCGTACATCTATATGTGTATGTTTTTTTTTCTGTATTAATAGCATTGTTCTTAGTTTTTCTCATTGCTCGTTCCTACAAAGTGAATTTAAAATGAAAAATGCCTTGTATTCAAAGTACTTCCTGATAGGCCTGCAAACAGAACAAACACCATTCTCAGTCGGGGATGTGTATTGTGTGTGTGCGTGTGCGTGTGTGTGTGTGTGTGTGTGCATGCTTTTGATTGCTTTTTTTTTTTGTCAGTATAGGTATTTATATTTTTACTGTGTGCGTATTTCTCTCTCTCTCTCTCTCTCTCTCTCTCTCTCTCTCTCTCTTTCAATACACTAATATTTATATATTTTTACACATATTTATTTATTTATTTATTTAATATAAGCAACCCGCCTGGCTTTGGATTCGTGGTGTGTTCAAGAACGCTAATGACGCTGAGCGTGCTGTGATCGGCAAAAACTGCACGTGAGTCCCTGTATCTTTGTCTGTGTCTGTGTCTTGGCTGTTATGTCTAAAAGGTGTGTGAAGCCAGATGTAGGCGACTTATCACCTATAAAGGTTCATGTTTAAGGCACAGAGTGCGGACTGGTTTTATGTATTTTTCCTGACTTCTGTAATGTTAATATTCTTCACAAGCATAGGCTAGTGTCGCAGACTCAATGCTATCATATTCTTTGGTCACTGTGGTACGTCTTCTCCTGCGCGTAGACAAGTCCCAATGGTCACTGTGGTACGTCTTATCCTGCGCGTAGACAAGTCCCAATGGTCACTGTGGTACGTCTTATCCTGCGCGTAGACAAGTCCCAATGGTCACTGTGGTACGTCTTCTCCTGCGCGTAGACAAGTCCCAATGGTCACTGTGGTACGTCTTATCCTGCGCGTAGACAAGTCCCAATGGTCACTGTGGTACGTCTTATCATGCGCGTAGACACGTCACAATGAGGTAGCGTCAAGCCCTTTGCCAAGGAGGT
>JADBJO010000926.1:407500-410000 GCA_016801955.1 Conus betulinus
ACACACACACTCTCTCTCTCTCTCTCTCTCTCTCTCTCTCTCTCTCTCTCTCTCTCTCTCTCTCTCTTTAAAGATTTTTAAAAAGTGATTATTGAAGTTCTGGATGTGGCTATATCTGGGGTAGCCAGAATGAGCGACGTTCAGAAATGCCACCGAAGCAGCATTGAATATACACCACCTCCATCACCACCAACAGCAACACAACAACAACAACAACAGCAAAGAGACAAAACAAAACAACTTAGTAATGTTTCCGCCCTCTGTTTTGCTAACTTCCACTTCTTTTCATTTTTTTTTTAAATTCTCATTTTGGTCCCGATCCTCTTGCAGGTGTTCCAGTCGTAAGAGCAATAAAGGACAAGCCTCGAGTGATAAACGCAGATCTCATCATGGTCACCACCACCACCACCGACGTCATCGCCGCCATCGTTCCAAACGTCGACGTAGGCGACGATCCAGTCCCCGTGACAAATGCTCTCCCGGTACCTCTCCCACAGCGAAGGACAGCGACGGTTCCAGCAGCTGTAGTCATTCCGTGACATCCTCTCCAGAGGTCCGCAGAGACTCCTCCCGGTCCAGAACCTCTGCCAGTCCTTCTGCGACACACTGTCGCAGCCAGCGTGGCACCAAAGATTCGCCACCTTCGTCAGATGACTCCGTTGCGTCGAAGCCATCAATTGCCACTGCTGGCGACAACAGTTCATCGCGCAAGACAGGAAAACATCGCCGGAAACGGAAATGGAGACGAAACCGGCGGCGGTCATCCTCCTCGTCCTCATCTTCGTCGTCGTCTTCTGTTTCTTCTCCTTCTTCAGTGTCACAGTTATCAGGTCGGGATAGGAAAGATTCATCCTCGGATTCGGATATGGAAAATTCCACGGTCCTCTGAGGATAAAAGGTCTCTGAGGATCTCTCCTCTCTCTCTCTCTCTCTCTCTCTCTCTCTCTCTCTCTCTCTCCTCTCCTCTCCGCTTCTCTCTCTCTCTCTCTCTCTCGCGGCCCCTCTCTCTCGCTCAATCTCTCTCTCTCTCTCTGTGCATGTGCGGGCATGCTTGCGTGCGTTCGTGTATGCGTACATGCATGAGGGAGGGGAGGCTGGTGGGAATTAGCTGATACTCAGTATCCAAAGATTAGTATTTGAGACCAAACACTGGACTTACCTGTCTTTTGTCATGCACATATCACTGCAGTATATAGCTCCTGAACCAACAAATCAACACAAAACTTAAGTAAATATGTAGATATCAACCGGAAAGTGAGAAACTGATCATGAGCCAATGGTGTAAGCGTTGGGTGTACCAAGCCAGACTTTACCCCTCCAGATTAGGCCCCTATATAAAGTGGCCTAATCCAGAAGAATGTTGTGTTTATGCCTAGGGTATAGTTTTTACCCTGGGCCAGTTTATGTCCTCTGGACCATTCAATAACCCCTCCCCCCCCCCCCCCCCCCCCCCCCCCCCCCCCCCCCCTTTATTCCCTGAAAACATGTATATTTGAAGGGTGTGGATATTGTCAAAAAAAGAGAAGCTCAGAGATCAGGCTAGTTTAACTGCAAGGAATTTTTTTCATATAACATTTACCCTACCGATGAAATTTTATTCCAAATGGAACATTTTCAAAGCAATCAATGAACAGATGAACTTGATAAGTGCGCCTGTGTCGGGGGGTGTGTGTGTGTGTGTGTGTGTGTGTGTGTGTGTGTGTGTGCGTATGTGTGTGTGAACACATGTCAGTGCGAGTGTTTGAGTGTGTGTTGAGCGCAATGAGTTGACCCCATGAATTGCGCCATATAAAATCCATACGTTATTATTATTATTATTAATTGTTGCTTGGATGAATTAATGTATTATAAAAATTGTAAAATTACGGATCAAAAAATTTGGAAATCGAAATATCATGTTTGAGTGTAACGTTTGTACCTAGAGATCACAAGTTGCTCTGATGTACAAATATTGCTTCTGATGAAGATATATGCTTTGAATAATTTGATAGGTAATGTGAAACTGTAAGGAAGGAAAGAGGAAAGAAGGAAAAAGAAAAACAAAAAAAGGAAAAGGGGTTTTTGAGGAAGGAGATCCCCACTACAAATTAAAAAGAGGCGGGACAAAAAGAAAGGAAGCGGAAAAGGGACATTATTAACTATGTATGAGTGCATGTGGCCAGGAGCCAGGGTGGCGTGTGGCAAGTGGACAGGGGCAGGGTGGCGTGTGGCAAGTGGACAGGGGCCAGGGTGGCGTGTGGCAAGTGGACAGGGGCCAGGGAGCAGGGGCTAGGGGCCAGGGCCTGGACACACACACACACACACACACACACACACACACACACACACACACACACACAACACGCATATATATACACACGCACGCGCACACACACACTCACACACACACGCGCGCGCGCACACACACACACGTACACACACACACACACACACACACACACACACACACACACACACACTCACATACACACACACACACACACACACACACACACACACA
>JADBJO010000926.1:412500-435000 GCA_016801955.1 Conus betulinus
AGTGTTCATAAACCATCTTTACGGATTTTATCAAGTATTGAAATAAAGTTATCCTGTTAAGACATACAGCGTAAACACAAACAATGCAGTCTCGAGACTTAAAAAACAAGATTCAACTGTCTATCTGTCTGTCTGTCTGTCTGTCTGTCTGTCTCTCTCTCTCTCTCTCTCTCTCTCTCTCTCACACACACACACACACACACACACACACACACACACACACACACACACACACACACACACACACACACACACACACACACACACACACGAACAAAAGAAAAAAACTCACCATTGTCATTTTTTTTTCATTCGTTGAGTAAGACCGATGCTCTAATATAAACAAATTGTAAGGAGTACGCATCTCTGCATATCATTACCATTGTTTTTTTTTTTTTTTTTGTTTTTATTTTAGGAGACAGACAAAACCCGAGGAAGAGAGCTCAGACTTCACCATCAAACACGTCAACGCCTGTTTCTAACCAGGAAAAAAGAGCCGAGTCTCAGGTGCCACATAAGAATCCAACTCCGGATACCAATGATGCGCGTGCAGCAACTTCTCCACAGAGAATGATGGACTCGGCCATTTCCTATGTGACATCTTCCGCTGCCACCAGTCATTCTACATCTACCATTCCAGTCACGCAGTCTGCTCGTGGTACTCATTTTGACTGTCCTGTAACTAGAGTTGATTCACCTCTTCCTGCTGACACTACTACTTCAACATCTACTGAAACTGTTTCTAATATGAAATCTCCGTGGCAGAAAATGGTAGCTTCACTTTGCATACCACTTCGTTGAGTTGCGCTGGTAAGGTAGACACTGATCAATGTGATATAAGAGATACATCAGCGTCTGCCACTAATCCCACAAGCGATATATCCACTTCTGTTTCCACTTCCAATACTCTCCCAAAGCTGTGATTTCAAAGCCTCCTGTCAGATCTGCTCGAGCGAGCCTTGAAGATATATTTCAGAGTATTTTCTCTATGTGCACGGCAAACCCTGTCACGTCGGAATCGGCGTTTCACAAATCAACATTTCCAAAGAGTACATTATTCCCTTGCCCCCAAAGTGAACCGTCGACATCACAATCGACTGGCACAGAACGCGTTTCAGACTGTACAGTTTCCAAACCTGCATCGAGAGTTGCGGTTAGACGCCAACCACTTAAGATGTCAGACTATTCATCGGTCACAGGATCTGCTGCTGGTGCTTCCAGTGCTGTCCCTCTTGGGCTGTCGTGCAGTTCACTCCCATTATCAGCTGACAGAATGGCCACTAAGACCAGCACGACATCACAAGTCAATTTCAATGAGGCAAACAGATTCAAGGCCCACTCTAGTCACACGGATTCGCTAGATGGTCCTCTTTCCATTGAATCTGAAAGGACAACTGAAGACATTGTAAGTGCATTCAGCTCTGATGATGGAAATGCATGTCCTGCTAGGCCCTGCATCACAGGAGAGATGACAGAGGGCTGTGCATGGGTTCAGCAGCTGAACGTGCCTACACAGACTTTCACGGATCGCGGTAATCAGCGGTATAGAAGAGAACATCACACCCCAGGAACATGGCAAACAGAGTGACGAAAAGACAGAATTTCCAAGAACTGTCCCGACAAAGCTGCTCCATGGAGGTCTCTTGCTCCAGGCAATTAGAGGCTGAATTACCTCCAAAGGGTGCCCTGTTGGAGGCTTCTGATAACCCTTATACGCTACCAAAGAATGAACAAAGCTTAACACAGCTTCGAGTTTATGACTTGGTAAAACAACAAAGAGCTGCTGAATGGACACACCTAAAGGCGGACTTTGCCAATGAGAAATCGATGAATAAAGACAGAAGATCGACAAAACCTGCGTTGATAGTTTATGAACCAGAGCCACCCAGCGCGTATGACGACCAATCTGATGATGAAAGGGATATATGCAGTGATCACCTACAGCGAAAACAACGAACACCAAAACCAGCAAAGCTTGAAAAGAAGTCACCTGAACGACACAGAGCAGACTTTAAGGTGAAATCGTCTATCTGCACTATCACCAGGACATCAGTGGATCAAATCGAATCACCAGAAATAGGAAACTCTTGTACAGGTGTATCTGAAAGTAGCTGGAAGCCAGATTTCGCTGTCAATAGAAGTTCTACTGAAAACAAACATTCGTCAAAGCATTCGACAGAATGTAGAAAAGCCTTTGACAAATATGTCCATCATGCTAGTCAGAGGATTTCTCATTCTTTGGAGGTTTCCAGTTTGGATGTTCAAAGCTATGATGAGACAGTCCAACAGCACTCTTGGCAGAATGAGAGGAAAACAACTAAATATCCTGATCACAGACGAACGGAGTATGGAACAGCCTGTGAAGAACGTGAACAGACCACTCCCTACCCTGCACGCAAACGTCACAGTGCGTTCACCAAGATGTCTCGCAGAATTTCGCTGTCTATCAATGCTGTGAAATCTCAACCAGTTATGCGTGCTGTGGACACACAGAGCAAGGATGACCTTGATCTGCCTTACAAAAAGGAGAGAAACTATGAAAATCACAGCAATGCCAAATACAATCGTAATAGGACAGCTTCCATTTCGGAAGCCAGTCTGCGACATGAGTACGGCAAAGCCAGATACCACAGCAGTGGAGGGACAGCTTCCCCACGGAGGGCCAGCTTTTCGAAACAAGTGAGCCAAATTCACAGTTTTAACAGGAGAGCGCAAAAGAAACACATACCTAAACGTCATCGGTTTTCTCAAATGCCTGATGCCATTGAACATGACAATGATCGCTTGTACTGGAATGCAGCATCCCACCTGCAACATGATTCATGTGGCCGTCACTGGAATGCAACAGAATATCTGCCCAACGTTTCTAGTGCATCACATAACAGGTCCAAACAGAAAATTCCTCGATACAGAGATCACAGGTTTAGCGGAAAGAACAGTGATGTCACCTGGTCTGAAGACTGGGGTGATTCTAGAAACACAAAACCGAAGTCTGATGGCAGAAAGTCGGCGAAGAAGTAGGTCAGCAGAGAATAGAGAAGACTCTACTACAACTCTGAAACAACATCGTCAAGATGGAGCAGCAAATGAAGTAGCAGTTCGTCCGCAGAAACTGGCCTGACACGAACAGAAATTGAAAGGGCCTTGATGACTTGGGCTAAACAGGCGTCTTCAACGTGTGTGCAACATGTAGGAAACAAAACTTTTTTTTATCATTCGCTAGAAACTTCAGGACATTAGAGTAGAAAGTATAGAAAAAGAGGACATTTCAAAAATAAAATATCACCCGGGAAGGGGGTGCAAATTTCCTGGCTTACACCATATCTGGAATTCCACCTCTTGGATACTATTTTTACCTGGTTGTAAACCGGCGGTTTGGGCTTTCGTATTTCCTTGGTTTTGCACCTTGAGACTTCAACACATAGTAGTAAGCCTCCCCCCCCCCCCCCCCCCCCCCCCCACCCCCCCCCCCCCCCCCCACCCCCCCCCCCCCCCCCCCCCCCCCCCCCCCCCCCTAGTATATATTCTGAGCCAACAAACAAGTTGCGTCAGTCCCCGCCGTATTCGAGGAGCTCGGACTACAGAACTCTCAAGACAGACGGCGAGAACATAGAATTGTCTGATTTCCTGTATCGAGTAGTTAAAAGAGAGGCTGGTGTTGAAACCGTATTTGGAAAGTTAATCAAACAGCGAACAGATCAATGCCGAATCCAGTCCGGCCTCTTTGCGTATACCAGACTATTGTAGAGAAGTCGGAGAACAAAAGCAAACAAACAAACAAAAATTCATACAGCATAACCCTAGAAATTCAGGTCGCCAAAACAGAAAAATATAGAAACTCGACAGGTGTGGCATGGAACAGTCTCGGTACGGACTAAGTGGCAGTAGAAGCGAAAAGCCTGAGCTCGCTCACACACACACGCACGCACACACACACACACACACACACACACACACACACACACACACACACACACACACACTTATCATGATGAAGACCAACAGAACCAGACCAAGCCGTGTGTTCTGCAGTAAAAGCTACCTGCGCAGATGACTCATAGGCTACATGTATAGCGGATCCGGACCCGGCCGTGCAAAACACGGCCGTGTGCCGTCCGGTTCTTCGGGTCCCTGGAAGCGTGCATAGTAGACCCAGACGGAGACGGCTGCCTCACACACGAAATTGTCTCGCGATGTGAAAAAGGCGCTCACGAGAAAGCAAAAAAGCGGTGAAAGAGGAAAAAAAAAAAAAAGAAAAAAGAAGTAACACTGGACACACGACACGCCGTTTTTCTGTGCACCTGATCATATATATATATATATATATATATATATATATATATATATATATATATATATATATATATATATATATATATATATATGATAGGTGGATGTGTGAGTACAAAGTAGGTCATAGATGTGTTGCACAGAGTTTGTTTTCCAATTGTTATCATCCACATGATTTTCACACATTTATTACTAGTTCGATTTTAAACGTTGATTCTAGGCACCAAAAGAATGACTTGAGTGATTTTTGACGTATTATGTGATATATGTTAAAATTATTAACATTGAATTATTTAGTTGTGACCAGTTAAAACCGTGAAAAGAAGTAACATTACTGCAAATGTAAGACACACATACACACGCGCGCTCGTGTGCGCGCGTACACACACACACACACACACACACACACACACACACACACACACACACACACACACACACACACACACATACACACACACACACACATACACACACACACACACACACACACACATACACACACACACACACAGAGTGAGAGAGAGAGAGAGAGAGAGAGAGAGAGAGAGAGAGAGAGAGAGAGAGAGAGAGAGAGAGAGATATTTGCAAAATTTGGTTTTGATAGAGAATTAACAATCTTTGCTCCGTGAATATTGTAATTTATGCTGTGCGTGTAGGTACACACACACACACACACACACACACACACACACACACACACACACACACACACACACACAGAGATAACATCTGCAAATTTGGTTATGATAGAGTTATTCTTTTACTTTTACATGCACTTTTTGCACCCCCCCCCACTTTCCCCCCCCCCCCCCCCCCCCCCCCCCCCCCCCCCCCACATACGCACGCGTCTGATCCAGTCAGCGTTTAGTAAGGTCATAATGTAGAAGTGTATGATATCATTTATTTAATAACTCTTTGGGCTTGTTGATAAGAGTGTTTCTTGTTCTATGTGTTCTGGTTTTGGAAAACCGAAATGTAGTCATTTGTAATATTTTGAAAGATGACTATGATTGTTCACAGTCTTTATTGCATTCATTCTCACAAAACGTTCATACAGTTCAGCTAGATTTATTTACCTGTGTCACTCACCATCTTTTTGCGCACGTTCACCAATCTGTTTAAAACATTCTTATTTCTAAAACATAAAAGAACACGTCAACATGGATTGAATAAAACAGTGATTAAAGACCTTCAAGGACGCATGAATCAATGTGGACGTTTCTTAGTTTTTTTTCTAGAAAATGTATCCGTGACTGGCTCTTTCTGTTAATATGAATCGTATGGAATATAAAGCTGAAGAATTTATTTTTTTTAACTTTTTTTTTTTTTTGGTGGGAAAAAAGAAGATAGCATTTTACTATCATTACCTCCCACTTCTCTCAATATGTTGTCCCCCAATAGCAGAGAGAATAATTCTGTTGGCATGATCACGGTCATTCTTTTTTGTGTGTGAATAAATGATCTTAACCTAAAGGCAGCGATCAGTTTCTCGTCGTCAATGTTAGAAAAGAAAGATAAGCGTAAAAAAAAAAAAAAACCGGACGGCCGTGGAATGTACGATTTGCACGACTGGTAAAATCACGGCTCTAATCACACGGGTCGGGCCGGGTGCACTATGCACAGCTTTGTTGATCGTCGCCAGTAAGCTGGAACAGAGAAGAACCGGAGCAGGTTTTTTGCCCCAGACGGACGGCGCACGCTTCCGGGTGCACACAGCCTTAGAGCTTTCCACTGGTTGCGGAACACTACTGTTCCGACAGCTAGCCAGCGACTAGTGCGATTTTGTCGCAGGTCATTTTGTGGCAATAGCCAGCAATTCGCCAACAGAATATGCCGCTTTTCATTTTAGCTACAAAGTAAAAGAAAACGAAAATGAAAGTAAATTAACGAATAATAAAATAAAGCTTATTGTCGAGCCAGCAGTACAAGGGACATAATCGTATGATCAGACTGTTTTGAAGCCGGCAATGTAAGGGATATAACCGTGTGATCAGAGTGTAGATTATTTCCCTTGCAGATGTCTGTCTGTCGGTCTCTCTCTCTCTCTCTCTCTCTCTCTCTCTCTCTCTCTGGGAAATGAAGTCAATTGAGGCTTAAATTTGGACTAAAAAACCAAATAATATCGTCCTGCGCGCGTGTACAACTCTTGATCTGATGTCTATCATGAACGTCGAGCTCCGTATGAAAGAACGTAGATTCATGGAACAAAAACTCTGTGATGACAGCCATTTTTTTTACAGCAGAAAGCGTACACCGTCATATAATAAATCATATTCCCGTTTCATCAGTGAATACCTTAAATGTAGATTCAAGATCCCACTTATTGATAGAAAATAAGTTTCTGTTAAATCTGTTTATCTTTTCTACAGATTGTCTTCTCATTATAGGAATTAAGGTACTGTTAAAAACGAGTAAATTTACGAACTTCAGCGTTCGTGCATTTGCCATGAAATGCTTAATGGACTTGACTTTTTTCGATCAATCAATCAATCAACCAGTCAGTGAGGCAGTCAGTCAGTCAATTAATTAATTAATATATTAAAGTCGAATTTTTTAGCCTCGCGCTTGTGACCGCTATAAGCGGCTTATCGTCATCATTGTGGATTTATAAGCTGTACCGTGGTCACCAGCTTTACTACAGAACACATGGCTGATTTGTTATTCCATTACTTAGTAGTTTTGCAAGTGCAGATCACTGAGAAAGAGAAAACTATCTTGACAGGTATAGTTTGACTGAGCCGTTTCCATTACAGTTGCTGGCTGAAGATTACCGTCAGTCAGCCCATCAGTTACAATCACTGCGTCACCGTATTGAAATGTAGGAACATGTTGTTTTTTCTGATGATTATTATGAGTAAAATGTTGAGGTTGTGTACAATACGGATAGTAGACTGACAGGGAAGGGGGGGAGGCAGGGAGAGGAGGGGGGGGGGGGGGAGGTCGTTCAGTGTAGGGGGCCGACTGAGAAAATGAGTGGACCAGCACTGCTGCAGAGGGAAGAGAGAAATGTCACTGTGGACATGATGGGCAGATGAAGGAGATGGTGCAACAGGTGCAAGTCGCTGCGTTTTGTTACCAGCCGAAGGAAAAGTTACAGATGGTGACGCCCAGAAACGTGTGTGTGTGTGTGTGTGTGTGTGTGTGTGTGTGTGTGTGTGTGTGTGAATGCAGATATGAAAGAGACAGGGATGCAAGACAAGTGAAAAGTTAAAAAAGAAAAAATGATTTCAGATCCAGCTTCATTCCGTCCACACTGTACGTAATCTTCACAGGGTAGTGTTTGAAACCAAGGTAAATGTTGTTTACAGTGACAAGAGGCCACATAAGATTCCCCCCACCCCACCCCATCCCCCCCCCCGCCTCCCCTCCCCCCTTCACCCCGTCCATCATGCATTGTAAATAGTAAGGTGGTCTGACTGATGGATGGCTTGATCTCTCAGTCTCACGGTCGACAGTGCGGGCTGCAAGAACGGTGCAGGTGCGATGCATCAGTGTTATCGCCTTTCATGGTTTATTGATATAGCACGTTTAGTCAATCAATCTTGCAACTGGCATGTCGCGTGTGTGATAATTTGATGTGTTGTATATAACATGTTCACCTTATTCCACGTCACGATTGTGGTTTTAAAGCACTCCAAAGCAAATTCCTTGTGTTTTTGTGTGTCACTTTGGTAATAGAAGTAAGTTTGTTTGTATCTGACCTGTATGTATCTCAGAGAATCAAGGAGTCATATTTAACGTCTCCATGTGTTCAGTATATAGGCTATGTAGGCCTATATGCAGAGGATGCAGAAATCACAACTCGACAATAAACAAACAGACAGTGTTATCGCTTTGTATATTCATGTGTGTACGTCGAAGTCGTTTGTCAATGACCGATCTGGAAACATATTGATTACACATTTCAAAGATATACATTATGATTTTATTCAGTTGTTGCTGTTGTTGAAAGGAATCGTAATTTTCTGTTATCACGAAATGATTCCGCGCGCGCGCGCACACACACACACACGCACACATCTTCCGTGCCTTTTCAGACACGACCCTCCTACGCCGGCCGCTCCATCCGGGTTCCCTACGTAGCCTACAGAAACAGGCATCCAGGCCGACGTTGCCCTGTGGCAGTCACGGTTTAAAGTCGGCAGTCCCCAGAACTGTCAATGCAGGAGAATCATGAGGACATTTACCGACAAGAAGGAAATACTGCACTGCCGCCATGTCACTTAAGTGGTGCCTGTTCAGTTACAACCTCCACAAGGCACCGCTGGCCTGCTTGGTCCTAAACACAACCAACGTCAGCGCGTGTCGGAAAGGGAGACCACACCCATCCATTCAACAACGACATTGAAGAGTTTGACACGAAGTCATTACAGGCATCAATGTAAAAGTGACATCGAAACTGAGGCCATGAAGCGAGCAGCGCATGAATGACCAAAAAACGTCATTTTCTTGGAGTGATATTGTTAGAGATCGAATTTGCCATGCTCCCGTCGTTGGTTTTATTCAGATTGTTATACGTCACTTGAGTTTCGCTTTGATTTGTGAGTTGATTTGTTTGTTCCATGTAATACTAATTTTCCAGATTACCTATATCCAGGCGACACAAAAATATAATATCGTAAGTGTCTTGTTCGGAGCCTCAAAACACTCCGGCAGGTGCTTTTTTTTTCTGAACTGGTTCATGCGTTTTTTTTGGCTATGCTATGTCATAGTTCTCTACCTTTATAGAATATCCCATGCACTTGATTCAGTGACTGTGGTACGCCATTAAGTATCGAATTTTCGATTTAAATGAAGTATAGGTAATTAAAGTTGGATGTTTGAAGGAGAGTGGTCAAGTCTGAGTAGAAGGACACGAGACTTTTCGGGGACCGTTGGAACCAAACGGCGGTCACAAGCAATTAAAATTGGATTTACGGATGTTTCGCTGGCAGTGTGAACATCTAAAATTTGTTTTTCACCTGTGTGTAGTACCTTTCCTCTATCCGGACATGAATCAACGAGAGAACCCATCCTGCTTTTGCCATACTTCCCAATCAGTGTTTTAGTCAGAAAACGAGTTTGATTGTTCGTTGTTTCACATGGTAATAATTGTGTCGTCTTATTAGTAGGCCTAATGAAATCTTGAAGTCACATCGTAATTACGATTGCTTTTGATGTCTCCTCCTGAACAGCGCCATCCGCAGAGAAAAGAATTACCGGCATCCCTTTTTTTTTTTTTAAATCTCCCCATGCGTGATCATCAGTGCCTTCCTTCTACAGAGCCTCACTGAAGTGCTCGCATAAGGGTCGTGATAACTCTCTGCATGCCCAGTTATGTTTTTGGCGTGATATATGAGTGAAAAGCAGAATTACTTATATCACTTGACAATTGGAGCAATAGCTAAATCAACTTCGTTTCTTATTTTTCATTTTTTTTTCTTCGAAAAACGTTACCATGAATAATTTTTGGAATCTAGTGATCTCCTGTGGTGGATCTCATTTCTGAGGACAACTCAGCCCAGTTAGATGATCAAAAGGCTTCAAATACCTAGGTTGTTCATCCTCTGTCTCCCCGCCTCCCCATCCTCCTCTTCCCACCCCGCCTCGCTACCGGGCCAGCCACCATCCCCGTGGATGGTTATGGTCTCACACATGAGCCCAGGATCATGAGGACGATAAACCTTGATATTATGTAACTGTGATGTGCGGGGTGGATGAAAAAAAGTCCTGTAGGGTAACTGTGATGTGCCGGGGTGGATGAAAAAGGTCCTGTAGGGTAACTGTGATGTGCCGGGGTGGATGAAAAAAAGTCCTGTAGGGTAACTGTGATGTGCCGGGGTGGATGAAAAAGGTCCTGTAGGGTAACTGTGATGTGCCGGGGTGGATGATGAAAAAGGTCCTGTAGGGTAACTGTGATGCGTCGTGGTGGAAGGAAAGGTCTTGTAGGGTGGGTAACTGTAATGTGTCGGGGTGGAAGGGAAGGTCTTGTAGGGGTGGGACTCTGGATGTGTTCTCTAGTAAACTTATAGAACAGGTTTTATATCAAAAATCACCTCCACCCTTTCTAGCTTCTACTGGTGGTGGAAGGAGCAACTTTCCGGTACTGGTCATCGAAAAAAAATTGTGTGTGTGTGTGTGTGTGTGTGTGTGTGTGTGTGCGTGTGTGTGTGTGTGTTCAGGAAAAGAATTTTTTGTCAGTACTTTGTAGATAATTGATTTGTGTCTATGGACTTCCTTTTCAGGACAACACCTTTTGTCAATAATTTGTAGATAACTCTATTTGTTAGTAGGTTTTCTTTTTCAGGGCTGAAGCTTTTTTTTTCAATAGTTTGTAGATAACTTTGTTGAGTGTGTACGTTTTCCTTTTCAGGGCTGAACTTTTATTTTTGTCAATAGTTTGTAGGTAACTTTGTTGAGTGTGTGGGTTTTCTTTTTCATGACCGAAATTTTTTTTTTGTCGGTATTTTGTAGATAGCTTTGTCGAATGTGTGGGTTTTTTTTTTTTCAGGACTGAACTTTTTTTTGGTCGGTATTTTGTATATCTCTGTTGAGTCTATGGATTTTCTTTTTCGGGACAAGACTTTTTTTTTGTCAATATCTTAAACAAAACTTAATTTTGTGGGTTTTCTTTTTCTGGGCAAGAAGTTTTGTCGATATTTTGAAGAAAACTCTGTTAACTTTGTAGGTTTTCTTTTTCTGGATAAGACGTTTAGTCGATATTTTGAAGATAACTCAGTTAACTTTGTAGGTTTTCTTTTTTCTGAATAAAACGTTTTGTCAATATTTTGAAGATGACTGTCGAGTTTGCGGAGTTTGTCTTCTAGGACAAAACGTTTTTGTCAACATTATTTAATTATTTTTGTTGTTGTTGTTGTTGTTGAATTTGTGGGGTTTTCTGCTCCAGGACAACTTTTTTTTTTTCAAATATTTTGTAGATACCTTTGTTGAGTGTGTGACTTTTCTTTTTGAGGATAAGATTTTTGGGGTCAGTATTTTGTAGATCTCTGTTGAGATTGCGAGTTTTTCTCTATCAGGACAAGACTTGTCAGCATGATAACAGCCCACTTTGTGAGGTGTGATGAACTGTTGTAAACAAAGTCGGTGAAGGTAGGGCTACACTTTTATTTTAGTTTCCATATGCACACTGGTCGTCAGAGATCATGTGTCGATGCCTAAAATTTTGTGTGAGTAGTTGGAACTTTATGAGCCGTCGGATTTAGCCAGATCAGACATGTTGTTCACATCGGCTTGTATACATAGATTGACAGAGTCTGCAAGTCCAGGGAGGACTTGATCAGTTTCTGACCAGCGTTGCGGAATTTGATTTACTATTTTCGTTTCTTTGTGTGTGTGTTTGATTAGCCTTGGCTAAAGCTTTAAATAATGTAGGGAGGATCCGTATCATAGTAAAAACCGCATTCCTTGACGTTTTACTTTTCAAACCGAATAAATCTGGAATTATCATCTTTAACTTGGCAAGTTTGGAAAATCCTTGCGAGTCTCTCTCTCTCTCTCTCTGGTGTGTGTGTGTGTGTGTGTGTGTGTGTGTGTGTGTGTGTGTGTGCGCGCGCGCGCGCGCGCGCGAGCGAGCACGTGCAAGCACACCTGCACTCGCATGTGTGCACCTATGTATAATGAAATACTCAGAACCAGATTTCACGAAATAAACTGATTGCAAAGGAAACTTGACTGATGTCGACTCGCTGTTCTCTCTCTCTCTCTCTCTCTCTCTCTCTCTCTCTCTCTCTCTCTCTCTGTGTGTGTGTGTGTGTGTGTGTGTGTGTGTGTGTGCGAGCGAGTGCTGGCTTGCGTGTCCGACTCAATCCTTTCTTTCTCTCTTGGTTGAAACAAACACTGAGACACAAAACGTGGCTATAGCAACGAAATGAACGGTGAGTTCCAACAAGTCAAAGCTTATAATGCAAATGAGCACACGGTAGAAGCTTGGCAACTAAAGCTTTTGGTACGCGCGCACGCGTGTGTGTGTGTGTGTGTGTGTGTGCGCGCGCGCGTGTGCGTATGTGTGTGTGTGTGTTTCGTCAGTACAACCTTGAGTTAATCTGACAATAAACTGGTTTCAGTCAGTCAGTCAGTGTGTGTGCGTGTGCGCGCGTGCACGCGCTCTTGCGTTTGTTTAGTCTCACAAGTTCTCGCAGTCTGTGACTGAATTTTATAGTACTCTGATGGCAAGGGAAGTTCAAAGGTGTTTCTCTAGGGGGAACAACTTCGATGCAAAATGGATTTCCAGTATAGTTGTCTCCCTTGAAAATATTTGTGTCCGTGTTACAATGGCCTGTTTATAGAGTGGTTGATAGCCCCCCTCCCTCTCCCTCTGTCTCTCTTTCACAAATGGGCTTACAATCAATAGTATCATGCATCACCAGATACAAGCGAAATTTTGAGAAGTTAGAAAACCATGAATAGGCAGCCATTGTTAATTGTCAACATTATTTATCATTTAAAAACATAAAATGCTCCATCTGAGGATCACTAGGTCATGACCCAGCAATATATGGTGTGCAGAGTGTCAAACTGATTTTTTTTCTCATCTCTCAGAACAGCTTATACAATATGCTGCGCTGAATCCTTTTCTGGTTCAGTGATCAGCATTCAGCCCCTGAAGTTTGGCTAACATTAGGTGGATGTGTGCAAGGACATGTTATCCACATCCTCTTTTCATTATACAAACTTTTTGTTGAGGAGTGATGATATCTAACTGTCTAAACGTCCTTATTTCAGCATATTGTGGCAGTCCACTGGAAACAGCAGCACGTACCCAGGAGATTGGTATATGCCACTTTACCAGGACCTTTATAAAAAATGGCGGTCTATCCTGTGACAATGGACATTCATGCAGTTTGGTTCAGCTAACGCACATAGAAATTTTTTTTTTGGACTGTTTTTCTTAGTCACTTTGTCACAGATCAAGTACTATGATCAATACTGCCTTTCACATGTTCCTCCATAATGAAGAATAGCGGCTGGCCTGCTGTTTCCCTAAAGCTGGCCTGCTGTTTCCCTAAAAAGAGTAAAATTCATGTTTTGAATCTTCTCTAATCACATGCTGATCCACAGTGACGTATATGCCTTTCACATTCACAACAACATTCAAAACGTATGTAAGGCTGGCCCAACCATTTTGTTTTCTTCTGTAGACAGTTATGCTCTCTGTTTTTCTTGAAACTTGGGTTCCTTTCAGTTTTGTTTTGTATTTGAGAGCAACTCTGTAAATGGTGAAGCTCTCTTTTTTTTTTTGAGTCTCTTTACAGAAGAGTCATGCAATGAAATCATTTTTGTGCATCACATGATACCTTGTTATGAAATTCAGTAGTAACCCAGAAAAAATGCAAGCATTTTGAACATGCAACCATACACATGAGGACCACAGAAACATGCACATGCAAAGATCTTATTTCGGAGAGAGATAAAGCATAACCTGATGACAACCAGATTTCAGAAAATATTTTATTATTGCGCTTGTAAACCTGAAAGGACAAAAACAAAATGTTTTATAGAGACAACATGTTCATGGCAAAAGGACAAGATACTACCAAAAATGAAAAAAATGGAATTTATTTGAAATAAAATATATGTAATACTGTTGGTAGGTAATAGATAACTGGAACGTCTTACACTGCACGCTTACATGTGTGCTTCAAACGTGTGTGTGTGTGTGTGTGTGTGTGTGTATGTGCATGAGCACAAGAATTGCATGTGTGTGCATATGGTGGTGGTGGTGGTGGTGGTGGTGGTGTGTGTGTGTGTGTGTGTGTGTGTGTGTGTGTGTGTGTGTGTGTGTGTGTGTGTGTGTGCATGCCTGCCTGTGCGCATGTATGTATGTGTGTGTTTGAATGTGCATGTACATATGTCAATATATTTTACTTTTTGCATGTCTATGTCTGTATCCTTGTGTGCTAGTGAACATTTCCTCAGCAATGCTGTGAATGTATCACAATTAAATATCACAGGCTTATGCATACAAAATAAATCATTTTTTGGTATACTTTTCAAAAGAAGCATCTATGTAGCTTAACACACTTTTCAGGTGACTGACTACCCTCTGATGATAGTTAAATATTGCAGGGAAGACAAAACACATTGTCATAATTGTTGCACAACACACTGGTATAATAACAAATACACTAACAAACAAACAATCGGACAAACAAAAAGTCACCAGCAAAACAACAAAATTGATCCACAGTAGTTTGCCAGCAAAGAAATGTTGCCAAA
This sequence comes from Conus betulinus, assembly GCA_016801955.1. NCBI lineage: Eukaryota > Metazoa > Mollusca > Gastropoda > Neogastropoda > Conidae > Conus > Conus betulinus. The sequence continues at coordinate 427,009 of JADBJO010000926.1, forward strand.
CATAAATATCACAAATGTATATCGATATTTTTTAAACGCAACTGACATATACCAGAGACAAAGGAAGACAGTGGTAAGATGAAAGGGGGAGGAGGGGGGAGGGAACAGGGGGGTAGTTAAGATGTTGAAAGTGGGTGCATTTGAAATTTTAGGAGAAAAATTTCATCAGTGGATATATTTCCTTTTATTCCAGCAAAATCAGGAGGAACCAAAGACTATCTGAACAACACTTACAAAACAAGTGCATGATAATTCAGTGTTTAATCAATGTCACAGCAGGCTTGAAAGTAATAGCATAAGATGTGTGTGTGTGTGTGTGTGTGTGTGTGTGTGTGTGTGTGTGTGTGTGTGTGTGTGTGTGTGTGTGTGTGTGTGTGTACATATATCCATGTATAGGCACTTGTTTGTTTGATTACTTTTAAAGATTATATCTCTTTCTATTTTACAACAGTAGATATTGAACAAAACGCATGTCCATGCAATAGGCTAACCTTATTACTTTGATAATAGCTGTGCACATTTGAAATTGCTCAGTAGTTCATTCAAATTAAATGTTTTACATTCCAGTTATAGATAGAAATATAGAATCATATACACCTGAAACTTTTACACAGAAAACACACTGTTCATGTCCATGTTTCTCCAATAAGAAATGCTACTATAAAAGAGCAAGCACTGCTTGACATAAGAGATTCTTGTATCATCACAATGGTATGAGAAACAAGAAGATATATTCAAGCATGCTTTATCTTTTTACTTTTCAAAAGTCTTGCTGGATTTTGCTTGTGGTCTACAATGGTTAATTTTCCATTAGAACAGTACACTTTTGAAATAAAATTATTTAACAATAAAAGTAGACTTATCTGTTGCATTCATGCTGGTAATATGCACGCAGACACTATGACACTGGTTGGAAAATGCATTGTAAAAAAAACAACAACAACAAAAAAAAACTGGTGGTGACAGCTTTTGCTTTGGTCAGGAACGCTCACACACTTTTTTGTGGTCTCTAATTTGGAGTAACAAGATGTAACAAGAAAAGAGTTCCAGGAACTATTTGCTCATGAAACAGGGATCTGCTGGCACAAATTCATGGCGAGGCACCACACGACCTTGATTTTCAAACATTGCCGTGGGTAAGCTTTTCTCGCGGAAGTTCAATTCTCGACGAAGCTCTCGCCAGGAGCTGCCCATTTATAGGTCCTTCACAACTGTAGTCGTAGAAACGTCTGTTGCGCTCCGTTCCTGTCCATGCGTGGACGCTCCTGACAAAGCAAAGGTCACCAGTCAGTCAGACCCTTCCATTCATTCATCATCTCTTTATCTTTGTTAATTGATCATATTTTACCACTCAGTACAGCATGAAGATTATGCTGGTAAATCCTGATTCATGCTAGAGTCATATAATGCCAAATAAATCCTGTCTGCCTGTAGATTTGAAAAAAGAAAAATGGTTACACTTACACCCTTCAAATGTTCAATAAATTAAGGGGTTGAAAGGTAGGTGAAAGCATAGAGGCAAAGTAAAGATCTCCAAAGTACTAATGACCATATGACATTCAACCAACAAAGAAAGAAAGGATCTATAGGGTCAATTATAAAGAATAAGTAATGCTAGAATGATGAGGTCATTCTTCTGTTACAATTATAAAATCAGCAGACTATCTTTCGTGGTTCAGAAAATCACTTTTTCTTCTAACTGTCTTTTAGTATCTTTTGCAAACACAGGTCTTGAATCAACTGTGGTTAATGTGTTTAAAAAAAATAAGTGCAAAGAAAAAGTCTTTTTCATAACACATTTGGTAAACTTCTACCACAACCATGAAACCCATTAAAAAATATTCAAAGCACATTATTCTTACGGACAAATCAATTAAATGGAAATCATGTCTCTTGTCCCTATGGTGCTCTTGTATTCATAACAAACATCCCAATTCAAAATTCTAAATGATTTTCAATAACTACTATCAGCAACTGAATAACAATGTGAGAACATTGCAGACAGAAACCCACTGAAATGTGGAACGAATGTTACAAAAAAATGTTGTACTACATTTCATAATCTTACATAAGCACTACTAAGATGTAAGATTATTTGTTTGTTCATTTCTTTTGTATGACTCTATGTAGCTTCTACACGTCTAAAAGCAAATAAATATATGCCCAAGGGCAAAAAAGTGGATTTCTACACTTTCAAGTGAGGCTTTCTCTTTTGCAGCCGTCTGTCAGATAGTCTGAAATTTTTTCACAGGGGGATGGATGAGTGGATAGACGTTATCAGCAGGCACATTCAGGGCGTTGTGATGCTTAGAAAAGATGGTATGACCCGTGCTGGAAGTATACAAAAAAAACAGAAACTGGAGTTATAACCATTCAACCTCAACACCACCTCCCTTGATCCTGATCACTGTTCATCTGCTTATAAAACCTGTTTCTTTATTCATGGAACAAGTTTTCCTGTTTCAAACAATCCCAAAATGAAAACAGACTGACCACAACTAAGCATTCATACATTCCTTTACAAAAACTGGAAGTTAAAAAGGCTGTAAATGTGGGATGGATTGGTACAATTAACTTAGGGGTGTATCTTTCAGTTGGATTCCATGGTGCTTGAGAATTTATGAGTGTAAGTTATCCTTTCACTACAATGTCAGAAACTGACTTACACTGTGATCATTAATTTACACTGAAATACAGCCGGAAGAATTAAAAGGTGGATTTAATCAACAACATTTTAGGTCCACCAACAAAGGTTAGCAACTGCATTGATAACAATACCAAAAGAGAAGAAAATACACACCCTCTTCTAGAAAACAATTCTAAGAAAGCATTCATACCATGTAACAGACAACACAAGAACAATTCTCATCATAGTTTTGAACAAATGTTTCATCACACATACCTGGTTGGGTGAATAAAAGATGTTCTTCATCAATTCTGAAGTATTCATCAAGAGAAAAGTGCTGTGTAATTGATAATGCTTCAAAACTGTATCAAATTTCTCTTTCAATAATGCCCCCCCCCCCCCCCCCCCCCCCCCCTCCTACCCCAAACAAAACGAAACAAATAAAAAACCTTGTCATTTTGTTCTTGATGCATGGCATCTGAAAAGCAAAATCTATCAGAACAAAATGGCTGAAATCTTTACGGCTTACCAAATAAGAGAATATTATGTCCAAGAAACATGATAATAATACTGAAGTACAAAACCTGGAAAAAGAGACTTGAAGTGCTTCCTCAATCAGACTGATGCATGTACACTTTTGTACGAAGCATATGGAATAAATGCACATCCTAGTAAAACTCATAAGGGTGTAGGATTTCATAGACTCGATCTCGTTTCAAATTGATCACGGATGCAGGAGGAGGTTTAGGGATGGAATCCACCGGCTTCTCCTTCTTTGGGGGGTTCCAATTTTTAAATCTTTTTTCTCCCCTGTCTCACTGAAAATAAACACCAGTCACACGATTCTCATTCTGAGAGTCAACCAAAGTGAGTTATGGCACACAGATGAAGCAAGCTGCACAGAACTGCAGTACTGTTTGATTCGTGTTAGAGAATCTTGACTGATCTTAACTGACATAAATGACTTGAACATCTGTTGTACGAGTGAGATGGAAGGGTCATTAAAGTTGACTTTCAAATCCTCCCAGACACTGTGAAACAAAAGAAGGAAATAGTTCTACATTACGTCATGTAGATGCCTCTGTTGCTTTAGTCAGTTAAAAAAAAAAAAAAAACATTAAAAGAAAAGAGAAGAGAGGGGAAAGGGAGAGGGCTGAGGGAGAAAGGATGGTGAGAGGTTGACAGTGGGAAAGAAGAAACAAAATGTGTTTACTATGATATCACTCCTACTGATGGAGAGCAACTACTTTTGTAAACCTGATTACCACCATATATCCTGATTAAGCAATGCCATGTTATAAAACAGACCTTAATTGGTCATAAAGATAACTGATAGAGCAGCCATTTTCACCAGACAAAATAACAATGTAACCTCATTCTTTTACAAGGACAGGGATAAGTATTTCAGTCATGAACCTTACTGCACATAGATGAACATTTCATGTAAAACACCTGCATGCAGCTATTTAGGGACACCATATATGTGCTGTATTTTTTTTCGCTACAATACTCTTTATTCACACTTGAAGTAAATTTCTGCAATATGTAATGAAAGATTACACACACACACACACACACACACACACACACACACACACACACATATATATATATATATATATATATAGATTCAGAAATAGAGAGAGTGAGAGAGTAACGAAAAACAGTACTGTAAATTACAGATTTTAATGTATTTTATAATATTTAACCTTCACACTAAGTTAAAAAAAAAAATCACTGAAATACAAAATGAAATGAATATATTTCCTGACCACTCTACAAAATAAGTGAAGGAAAATGTAAACAGTAATAAAACTTAATAAAAAAAAAAAAAAAGACTGTAACTAAAGAAAACCATTTTCCTGGTGGCTTGACAGTGATACTTTTATTTTCAAGTGAATATGACCACACTTAGGCACACAATGGGTGTCACACAAAAAAAAGTTAAGAATCATCGGTCATAACAATCTTTAGAAAGAAAACAAATATATGAAGAAGTATATCAAAGAGAATCTTTGGTCATCACAGTCTTAAAATGTGCATTTCAGAAAAAAATCAGATATTTTTGTATGAAAACATCACTGTGATGAAAAATAAAGTTCTTTGCTTTTAAAAATATATAACAGGAAATCTGGAATAAATCCCAAATATGTATTTGTCTTTTTTGAATGACAAGACTTACATTCAGAATTTCAATGTTTTTTCTCTTTTAATACTACCCAAACATTTTGAGAAAAAAAAAAAAAAAAAACAAACAAACAAACAAAAAAAAAAAAACCATGCTGAAACCAACACAAAGGTATACAGATCATTCACTGAATGATATGTAATAATATGCAACAAATGCAAAAACTGATTCTGATTTACATCTTATCTCTTACTGAACAGCTTACAACAAGTACCAGATACAGTTGGGGGAAGTTATGAGTATGCAAAAAAAAAAAATAATAAAAGTGAAAATATACATGTTATGAAGATGTAAGCTACAGTAAAATATCCCTCAAACCGACACATCAGTCAACTAAATCACTTTGTACAGAACATGCTGAACAAAAAAAGAGTAAAACAGTTTTTTCCTGTTATATTATGATTCAACAAAAGCATGTGTCACAGTCATATTAGTAGAGTGCTTTAAACAAGAAGGCAAGTTTCACATGCAGATGAATATACAATCATCACAGATAGTGGGCATGTGAGAAACATGCCTGTCTTTTCACACAGCATGTTTACATAAAGCACTAAAAGTTCTGACTAATAAGAAAGTGATTTAATGCCTCAAATAATCAGATAACACTTGATATAAATGTTATCACACCATATACATGCTTCACACAGTATTAGCACAAAACCACATACCATTTCTTTTTTTAGTTTTTTTTCTTTTTCTTTTTTTTTTTTTCTTTTTTTTTTTTGTCAGCGATTCTGACCATCCTTTGGTGACCATGAGAACATTATACACGTCGATACGTGAAGGAGGCTGGGTACATGACCTCATAAATTGGATTGACATGCAGTATTCTTCCCCCCATGGCCTTCTCCAGGCGATAATTAAAATTGGGATCGTGCACCACTTTCTTGAAAAACCACCCCAGTGTCATAGAGAACCTCCTTTCCTGGCCTGGCTGATTGTGATCTGGCAAGGGAAAAATAGCAAGTCTAGTTTACTAGAATTTACATTCTGTTTCTAACTTAATAAGCTGTGTAGCTGAACATTTAAGAACAGTAAAGACAGAGAGAGAAAAGAGGAAGAGGAGGTGGCTTGCTAGGAGAAAGCAGGAATCATGAAGGGGAGAGGAAAGGGGGGTCAAAGAGAGAAACACGGCAATGGAACAGAAATAGGATAGGAAGAATGGAAAGTGGGGGACAGAGAGACGCAACTTCTAAAACTTGACAGTTTACTCGTGTTCAGTCGTCACTGGATTTGGAAAAAGATCATCAAAGCAAAGATTTCACACAAATTAATTTTGAATGGCATCAGCAACTGTAATATGACAGTCCAAACAATTCAGGCTGGACACAGATCTGTCAGATGGAAAGAAAACCCCAGCAACCGGAAAACTCAAGTACCTCATTTTGAGTCAGCAAGGAAATGTGAATTATCACAGAAAACACTCCTCTGTTCCCAAATAATTTTGCAGTGGTACCACTATTGTTAACATAACAAGCCATCCTCTGGAGGGCAATGCTCACTCATGCTGGCTCTGCAGTGTAGCAATTACTGCTGTTAGCAGGGGGATTAGTAAATGGTGTCTTCCATGTTGCCAGAACAGGCAGCACTGAACTTTAACTGACGTGACTGCAACCATGCAGTGTCTTCAGTGTTTTATGGTCTGCCAGCACTGGTGCTATGATGGAACATACTCGGGTGTTTGTTGTGTATGGATTGGCCAAATAAGTGGCGTGGGTGTAACGCTGCTGACATGGCACAGAAGGGGAGACAGAGAAAAAGTGAGTGGTCATACATCTATTTTTAGACAGTTCCATTCAGTTTTTAGATCACAACAATGAATACAAATAAAGGCTGATAAAGAAAAACAACTGAACAATAGTTCTCTTCTCCCATGGCCACCCCACCACTCACCCCTTACTTGAAAACCACTTTCCACCTGGTGCTAAGTAAGGATCAACTTTACCTGTATTTCATAAACCTACAGACACTCTTGAACATTTTTTTTTTTAGGAAATAGAGCTAGCTATATACACATTCCATATCATATCCATAGTTGTGGGTGGTAGCCAACTGGTGCAGAAAAGTCTCACAATGTTAATTCTGATGGGATTTGAAGCTGTAACCTCCCAGCTCACCTCCACCCACCTTCACAAAACTTTCATCCCTTCTTTCTTTTTCATCTGTGCTTGTGAAAAAAAAAGACACCCTTTCTGTTCTGGACACTACATGATATTGCTTCGATTATTCTCTTCAACCATGCATGATACTGGTTAAGATGGAAACTGAGTTTTACCCTGTATGTTTTAAGTTGTCTCATCATTTACTTCATCTAAAATGCACACACACTCATGCGCGCGCGTGCGCGTGCGTGCACACACACACACACACACACACACACACACACACACACACACACACACTTAACGAATTACATTCTAAAGCTAGCAAAGAATGGCACTGTGGAGGGGGACATCCCAGAGGAAGACAAGGTCCTGGATGAATACATGATCAAGGGCTGGACTAGTTACAACACCTTTATTCTACTGTTTGTGAGTGAGTACAGGGAGCTGAGCAGATTAATTAGCTTTTTTTTTTTCTTTCTTTCTTTCTTTTCTGTCTCATGTTCCATGACCCCTCAGCAGTATTAATTCCTCTCATACACACCTGTGGGCTCCCCATCAGAGCCTATGCTCCAGCAGTCCACAGGGAACAGTCAAAATCAAGTCACCATGAGGTAACCTCTCAGCGGAAATACTGCACTGCTGTCTAATTACTTTGCTGGTGTTCAGTGGTGCCTTTTTCTGATCCATCATACGCAGGACTGTACCTACTGAGCCCCTTACTGATAACAATAATTGCCTAGTTGTGCAGCAAGCCTGAGCATCTCCCTCTTGAAGGCACCATCACATGCATCCAATGAACGTCCCCCAAAACTTGCTGATACCGATGGCTTTGACACAAACTCATTGAGGGAACGGACATCAAGTGGGAATTAAAAATGAGTTCATCACATGAGCAGGGCCTTGGAATTTGTTCAACTTTTTTGTTGTTGATCATGATCAAAGAGGATGATGATAATGAAGATCATGCAATGAAGTTCTGTTCTAGTCTGAGACTATGACACAGGTGTAATCTGTACTTCCTGTTATTACCTTGGCATCCACCATGCCTGACAGATGCAGACACCCGCAGTGCT